>JADWOT020000004.1:2947814-3008401 GCA_036345935.2 Taenia hydatigena
GACTCAATCAATTCAAGTATCATTTCGTTATAAGGCGCAGACTGTTTTAGCACCGTCCTCAGTTGGTACATTTGGTCTCTCCCTACAAAACGCTCAACCCTGGCACTTTATTATCACTTGCTTCTAAGCCTTTGTTCCTAGCACCTTCTCTTCAGAAGCACTATAGCTGGTTCTTATGCAAAGGCACAGCACTCACAGCCGATACTAACGGACGAAATGCCATTCCTAAGCAATCAAATCAACCGAAAGACACCAAAAACACCCACCTCAATCGCCCTACCAAAACCATAGGATGCCCGTGTAGCGCCATGAGAGAACCATGCTGAAACGAAATCGGACACACATGCATGCACCAAACATTCACTGGCCAGATTTTAGGCCAAAACTAAGTGTGGGCAACTGATACACTTCCAATAAGGAGTTTTTCATTTCCAATCAAGGCAGCATTTGACCCCATGCATAAATGCATTCCCGTGTGTTCGACGATATGCAAATAAGCAGGCATCCGTAAAAAAAGACTTGGATTTAGAGAAGGAAGGAAAAAAGATGAAGTGGTACAATGTGCATAGGGCAGAGCTTCAGGCTGTGGTGTCGTCCAGTTTTGTTGAACAAAGCGATTAAGAAGGGGACACATCACATTACATCATGAAATGTCGGTTTTCAGTTCTTTTTGTGTTGAAGTTTTCATGAATGCACATTCGCAATTCGCAAGCCGATAAAGTATTCAAGATTGTAATAAAAGTAATTTGAAGAGGGAGATGGAGAGCAGATAGTCGAAATAATCAAGCCGTGATTTCATCACATTAGCTATTGCTGTGTTGAAGGATTCAAGGGAGAGACCTGGTGAAATAAAGGAGGATAAGTCAGTTGTTGCTGCACCTGCTGTCGCTACCGCTACTAAAATCGGAATGAGTTGGTTGAGTAGCCTTCCACCAAGCATTTCGGCTTATCATCACCTTCCATGACTGTATTTCATTCCGCACCCATCGGGACTGCAATGCGTACTTCGTTTCACGTAATCAAGAAATTGTCTTTGTGCAATCGGAATCTAGGGCTAATCTCATTAGACTGGCTGTGGTTCCCGTCATTATGGCGTTAGGTTTATTAGGGTTGTAAAATGTTAGTTAATTCACGAGTTCCTCTTTAGTCTAATTTAGCACGATAAAGGAAAGCTTATCCGTACATGGAGCCACCATAACTGGATAAACCTATGGAACTTATTATGCCTATCTTCTTAGCAAATTCTGATTGCCTGCCCGACTTTGGAATGCGCCTCCAACTTGGAGCTTTTCTAATGAATGATGCTGAACGTACACTCAATGAGAAAAACAAGGGCGACAACTACATGAATGCCTTCAATCAAGGAATCCTCCTCTTGCTTGAGTTGTTTATTGCTGTTGAGTTCATATGTCTTTGATTTCTTTTAAATGTTATGCCACACTTCATTACCTTTAACTACAGATCCGTTGTATTAGATTTCGGCATCCCAGAATTGCCTTTGCACGCTCTTTATTCTACGAATTTTGCATACCAACCCAAATTATGCTTGGCATTTGACTAGCTGTACCTGAACTCAGCGTTATGCTGTCCTTGACTTCTCAATACACTCGTCTCTGCATTTGTCAGGAGTGTACCAAACATTGCTGGATGAATCAAGTAGATCAACTCCTCCACACGGCATGTCAAGATAATCGCCTTTAATTTTGCACTAGAATCCGCTTTGAATGATGGGATGCATTGCAAACACCTTTGACTCCTGCATCTTGTAACGCTTTTAGACGAGTCCCAAAACAACGACTTTCCTTCTGTGCAATGAATGGGTCCATCTACAGTGTCTCAATAGCACGAGCCCGACACCGAATTGTGGGGTGGCCTAGTTTGCTGCTACCTCGACTGAACGTAACTGGGATATTCCACATAACAGAGCAATGGTTTTCGAGATGGCGACCTTATGAATTTAGCACACTTGTTAAAGACGTTGAAAAAGTGATGATTAAATTATGGCATGATGGTTCTCTAACAATTAAGGATTATGGTACGAACCAGTACTGAATACAATTGACTTGCTATTTTAATATGCCGATCCCCGTCTATTAGGTTTTGTCCATGCACACGATCACCAAATCCTGCTATTCCACCAATTCCAAAGCCAAGCAGGCCTCCGGTCTCTTGGTGGTTTTTAAACTTAACCGCTTTAATGTGATAAATGCAAACGAGCAACTCGCCGTCAATTTGTGTGATTGAATAGTCGCATAGTTCATGTCTGTCAACTGCTTATTCCATGCACGCCAAATAATGGAATCGATTCATCACATCGTTTCATCTTCGCCTATTGACAATGCGCTCCACGTAGCTCGTCTGCTTAGCGTTTCAAATAGGTCCAATTAGCTGCAAGTCTTTATTCCTGAATTAAAACTGGCTTTGTTCAGTTTAAATTAGCATTGCAAACTCACCTGATGCCTTGGTCAAGCAGCGCTGTTTGATCTATCAATAGAGCTCAAATGTAGACGGGTGGCATCATGAAGGACTGATTTCAATGAGTGGAGCTAAATAAGTCTAATTCCTTTTAACATGTCAAGGAGCAACAACTAAAATATGATAAACGAACCCATTAACTGAAATTAGGAGCGCTCGTCTTGCTGTTACTAAAGGCGAAGTTTGCTACTTGGTACAAGTTGTTGCTTCATTTGGCGTACTAATCTCTGCGATGGGACTTCTCACTACATGTCTTACTTTGTATATGGCAGGTGCTAACCACACAGTTCCTTGTTGTTCGATCCATTACATTTGCGTGCGTTAGTCATCCTGTACAGTTCCTCCTAAAATGTCCAGTTACAGGACCAAAGAGTCTAGCAGGACAGTTTGAAAAGACGTTGTGGGAGATGATAATGTCCAAAATCGTACAAAATGTCTAAATCATGAGCCAACTAGATCAGGAGGACGCTCTGCTTGTTGGTACTCGTGTAGTAATTTGATAAGGAACCATTTTATGATAAGAAAGGACAATAATGTTAGTAAGGGCAGGAATGGCAGCCAATTAGAAATGACTGGTCTGTTTAAGCATGCTCATCTGGCCTCTATTCGGACAAAAAGTAGTGATTTCGTGCTCTGTAGCAAGAATCATGCAATGCATTTCCACTATTCGCATGCAGTCACTTCACTAATCATCGTTGATTTGTTGATGTCTCCACCAAGCAGCGCTGTTTGACGCACCGTCAGAGCTTAAATATCAACGAAAATTGTCATGCAGGGTTGATCGCCAAAGCGTAGCCCAGAATTGTTCAAAAGTCCCAGTCAATTTAAGGTAAAACAGCGGAAGCTAAGTAAATGCACCCCTTCACTCTGATAATTAGCGCCCGTTATGCTGTAGAGGCTTCATTACAAAAGGCTTTAAGGAAAGCAAAAAATCCACTGGTTTATTTCTGGTGAACGTTGCACACACAAAGGTATTTTCTCCTTCAGAATAGACACAGGCTAGATGGAAGCTAATGCATTCACTCAAGCCAAATGCGGTCCGGACAGGGTAATTTGTTTCTAACCACAAAAATTTGCTCCTAACTCTGAGAAGCCTTGCTACGGGAGGAACCCAATCCAGTTAAATAGTCTCTGCAAAGCTCAAAAATTGCCGGTTTAAGGTTGGCATTACTCAAAACCTCAAATGAAGCAACCTTTAACTTCAACTTTCTTCTTAACCGCTCTGACACACAGTTAGCATCACTGCGAACAATGCGCAGACAATCCAATGATGGTACGGTTATTTGTGTTTTGTAAAATGAAATAGTGATTTACGGCGAAAATCACTTCATCTTCATTAGTGCCGTCACAGCTGCCTACGCTGATCTAATGCAGACAAAATGTGTCATTTGTGTTTCTGCTTTTCTGCCATTAAGCACCCGTGTGATTGTGGTTGGGCGGCGCATCAAACAACGAATCACAGAAGGAATCAAGATTAGCGTTGATAACATCTAAACACACACGCACATGTGGGTGACCCTTCGTACGTGAGTTTAAACTGGTGACTCACACGCATACAAAGGGTGGTGGTCTTCGTCGTGCTCATTTTTTCATCTCATCGAAAGCTTGCAGACCCGCTGCTCGTCTGCTCCTCGTTTGTCCACCACACATGCTGAAGCGATGACAGAGAAAGGACAGTAAGTTGCACTATTTCGCCTCATGTCTCACATGGGCCGAGTGCATTCGGTCAATCCTCATTGAAGAACGCCATCTCCAGGTAGGCTGAATCATCGTTCCCTCATGAATACACTAGATCTAGAACAACAACGTATGTGCAGAGCTGTGTGCAAATGAGGGTCTCGTGTTTTCAGCAAACTCCTGATAGGAAGATAAGTGAGCATTTCATGTGTAGTGTGTAAAATTGGCGAGAATAGGTTAGTTCCGACATAGTTCCATGCTTTCTCTCCCCACTTCTTCCCCGTATTCCTCATCGACGCCAGTGCTTTCTCATTGCTAAGCATACCAAACGGCGCTATTGAACAGAACCAAGCTCCTCGTCCTCCATCTTCCATTCAAATTAGGACATCAATCTTTGGTGGACACAACAGGATCATTGCTGAAAATGTAAGCTGCAGTGTAAAAAAGATGTGGTCAATTACCTATCACAAGTCACTAGTCCATACCTTGGCGCAACATCACCGAAACAAGGTAGTTTTAAGCCTCCTCCACTCACTCCAATGTGGAGCTTGGACCACTCGTTCAACTCTGAGAGTCATCGATCTTCACTCTTATTCAGTCCTGCAGACAGGGCCAACTCGCCGTTGCTGGGACCAAGCAAGTCTGCTGCCAATATGGAATGTTTAAATAGACGTGCCATCCTCTCCATCAAGCCATGCACAATCTCGAGTATCGGTCCTGTATTTGATTCTCCCGATTGCCCCCTTGGTGCCAAGTGCGCAAATCCATCAGATGGTCAAGGTAGACCAGACAGCTCTCAGCGTCGAAATCAAGAATCGGCTACTACGAAGGGTAGTGGTAACAGTGGAACAGCTCGTTTGAGCGGTGGTGGTTATGGTAGCAGTGCTTCTGGTCATAATACCTTCCCCATATTTAGAAAACAGACAAATACGAAGTTCTGTGGTGTTCATCCCACCGCTGCTGCAAATGCTACACCTTCAAAGTCTTCCCGATCCTCCTCCACCAACGCCACTGCCTCTTATGTCCTACAGCATTCCCATTTCGATCCAATCAGCTCATTCCACAACACCTACATTAAACCCGGCTGCACATCGTAGTCAATTGCGCAATCAAACGAACCGTGCAAAGAGTGACACCACATCCTCCGAAGCTGATGATCCTGCCCACTCCATTCAACTCCTCGACAATCATTGCATCACCGGCATTCCCACTCACATGATCAACAATTAACATGGAATGCTTGGTCTGCTCAAACTCACGGAAATCGAGTCGTCACTCGGAGCCTTCGCGCCGGGAATAGATCTCAGCAGACAAAACATCCACAATTGGCCTCCACGTGGGTTAGTCAGCACCTCTCAATTCTCTTTGTGGTGCGTGTAATTTCTTGTGTCCTCTCCTGTTGTTCAGTGAAATGCACAACAGATTCACGTCTCCTCTGGCCGACCAATATACGCGGCCACCACATGAGGTGGAATGTGACGTGTCTGTTGAATACCGAATCCACCATCGAATTGCCGATCGTCTTCCCTCCGACACACCATTGGACAGCTTGACCGATGAAATTCTCTTCTGGATATTCTACAACTTGTGTCATGAGGAGGCTCAACTGGTGGCCGCCAAGGAGCTGTGATTCCTCACCTCTCATTTCTGTCTACTTCATACATCACTGACCTCTCAACATACCCTCTTCTCCCTCCCAACCCATATGAGTGATGGGGTGTGGTGAGAGAGTTCTTGATTGTTTCTCTGAAAAAGTTACTTTTAGCCATCCTCCAGTTGCATAGCTTAGGTATTTTGTGCTAATTGGGTGGGTGGGTGAAGGGAGAGGATGGAGAAGCGTCCTAAGCCGAAGTAGATGGAATAGTCAAACTCTAGCATAAATGATTGGCTTTATAACGGGCAATAATTGCTTCCGCATCGCATGCCCGTATAACGACGATGAAGTAGTGACGTTCGTTCTACTCATCCACCTTGTTGACGTCTTTATGAATGGCAAGGACCACTGTGGTTATAATTGTTGGAATTGATAAAGGAGATAAAAGCAGTCTATTCTATCATTTCAAACACAGATGCAGATTGAGATACATGTTGCGTTCCTACAGAGAGCATTGAGAGTTGGCAAGCAATCTCCCCATTGAACCATGCTTTCCATGTGCCGAGCTCATAGTTCCACTCAAACAAGTTTCATATTCACCTACCTGGCTGCCTGCCTGCCTGCCTGCCCGCCCGCCCGCCCGCCCGCCCGCTTCATTATCTGTCCGTACCCTCCGTCGGTGGAAATACAGATTGAATTCATTCATTCTACCAAATGAAAGAAAAAGCGCGTTTTGATTGCATAGCTGAATGCTTTAATCCGGAATGGGGTCATGGGAATGGTCACGACACCAAACCCACTGACAAATTAACACGTAGGACAGATTATACCTTCCATCTCGGCCGTGAGCAAAGCATGATCCTAATTAAAACATTCGGATTTGCATTTTAGAAACGCTTGGTTATTAAGAGCATGGATTGTTGGACTGGCAAAGACAATTACGCAAACATGAAGCACAGGGAAGAAGGAGAGACGTGAGTTAAATTGCAGCCAGCACTGCCATATCTCGGACGGCATCTAAGCAAAGAAGAGAAGGATAAATGCGAACAGATAAAAGGGTGGATGAGAGGGGGGAAGTCAAGTGTTCGAAGCCGCACGCTTTAGCAAGCTTGCCGATTCTGGTGATAACAAGGGATAAGATAGATATCGGCCATAGAAATAGTGTATTAGTGCAAGAATGGAAGAATCACAATTCTCCGTTCGAGCAGTGGACACGATGGAAGTAGTACTTTCTTTACGATCAAAGAAAGTTTGTTTTGCCTTGAATGACATTATTTGTAAAAGTAAAAACTTCTGCCAGCACTTTGTGTCTGTTTTGCTAAAATCTGTTGCTTAAGAAAATACTTGGTAATTGATTGGACCTGAACGCCAGTGAAGCCTAAACGCTGTCACTTCCTTACTGGGTGGTTTGCTTAATCCCGTCATAAAACTGTTCACTTATTGTTTTTGAGCTCTCGTGTCATCACACTAAATTTATTTTTTGTTTCACTGTTTAATGCACTTATTTCGGCTTGTTATTTCTAACCAGTGACATCTTCTCTCCCATTCTCTTATGGTAGCTCTTCTTATTGCACTTCTTCGTAGCATGGATGGTTTCTTGTCTACCCTCCCTGTCCTTTGCAAGCCATACAATAGCATAACAGCGTATGACGCAGTGTGTGTCCATGGTATCGGATCTGTGGCCAATTTAGAATTTTTTACTAAGGATTTCAAGCAAAACCCACTTCTTGACCTTCCACAACCACTCCTTAGCCGCGAAAATACTGACCCCCCTAAAAGAACAGTTGTCGAACATCGAAAAGAGAAGCATTACTGCAACCTGTTCTTCTGGAGAGTTGTTAGGAATATACCTTGCAATGAGCAAAACTGCTTATAGCGTGTCGTGGTTACTAAAAGGACGAATGCGGCACTAAAATTGCATCGATGCAGCAGCACTACTGAAAGAAGCGCCATTAAAGGGGATTGGTGAGCAATAAGGAAGAACGTGGCTCTGTTAAGGGATACTGACTTGCGTGACCCAAGCCTACCCAGCAGATGGAAGCGTTTTCTTGGAAACGAGCACTCACATGCAACACGGGTTGGTTAAACGAGAAAAGCACACCTGGATAACGAACCCAGATGAAGGCGATGCTGTGTAGTTCGTTCCTTTTAAGCAAAAAATAAAATGCGATAAGATGGGTCAGGGAGATCTCTGGTGAGTCTATCCAAATCCGTGGTTACAAACTTTGATTAACTGTAAATGAGCAATTCTAGAGTGGTTGAAATGCAGATCAAGACTACTTAACACTTCACTTAACGCTTCGTGGAGGTGTAGAGGAGCAGTCTGTACCCTTATAAATAAACTGTGTTGCCTGAATGGCCTTCATCCTGAGTGAAAGCTTCTCCCGCTGACCTACTTACAGCTTTAACTGAAGTGAAGTGGTAATGCTCTGTAAGAAACTCTTAGTGTGTTCGTCAGAGCGGCGTTATGTGCAACGGCGTTGAATTTCGTGGATGTCCGCATATTACAGATATGAAGGCGCAATGAATTCGGAACTGCTGCAGAGGGAAGGGGTAGCAGTGGAACTAGCCGTTTATGCAGTGGCGCTGATGACACTCCATCCTCTAGCTTCTATAAACAGGCAATCAGAATTCTGCATAAACAAGGACTTCTTGGCTCTCTAATCGCTTAAAAGCTCACAGCTGCTGCCACTGCTACTGCTTCAGCTTCTTCCTCCCCCTATTCCTCTCCATCTCCCTTCTGTAACGCTCATATTGAATGCACCCATTCAGCCAACCGTTGCTGCATCGGACCGCCTTGCGCCTAGGAGTCACATGCGTAGTCGAATGCACTGCATACGGGGAAATAGTGCATCAGTTGAAGCACAGAATTCCACCTACCCTGTACAACTCTTTGACAATGGTGTCATCACCAACATTCCCATCGTCATGATCAATAACCGTTATGGACTGCTTGTTCTGCTCAGCTCATAGAAATCGAGTGTCATTTAAATTCTTTGCCTCAGGAATGGATTTCCACCGCCATCTATGTTAAACGTAACGTCCCACTTTCGGTAATACGATCGTTGTCGAGAAGTTAGACAGAGAGGTGTGAATCTCCTGCGTCAGGGAATACAGTGCCACTCTGTACAGTTGAGTGAGCAATTTAATTCAACATGACTCCTTGCGTAAAAGAGAAGGATAGGCACTGTTAGTAAAGGAGGAGAAAGACCTTAAAGAGCCAGCGATGGCAGCAGTGTTGGAATCATCACCATTTTATTGCTGGTGGCAAGAGTTTTGGACACCTGTGCATCTGGAATAGCGGCAATTCCTTATCCATGGGGAATTTCGTATTTGTCTGTATGCTGAAGTGGGGAATGTAACGTGGCCACTTTCAGGTAGCAACTTACTGTCAACAATATTGCTTTTAGCGAAAAGAGCTGACAAGTTGCATGCATTTGTTCTTAGAACATGGTCTTTTTGAATTCCGAGATTGAAAAACTAGCGTTCAGTTCAAGTTTGCAGTCTATAGTTCTGTCCGCTGTATTCCATTTATTTGTGATCCTTCTATCATGGGGTGTTAGTTGAGATTGATGGATGTGACTAGAGTTAATGGGATACAGGAGCTTTATTTCATACTTGTAATGTGTTTTTTGGGGGGATCGTGTTTGTCCTGTATATCTGCCTATATCTAGTCCACCCTGCCCCTACATCACTTCATTCTGCACAGCCCAACACTCCTCAATACAATCTGACGGCAGCAAGGACTGACCACATGATGAGCAGACGGAACAAGCTGATGGAGTCAAGGGACTAGAGACTGATGCGTCTACAAGACAAATGCCATATCCTTCTTTTATTTTTAGCAAAATACTCACAGCACAACGCAACACCTGGACTTCCACGTCTCAAGCAGTCACAAAACTCACGTGTAGAGAAGAAGACAGTGAAGCAAGAGTCAGCCACATTTTGCTGTAACTGTCCATCCAACAAGTCGCTCTGATTTTACTACTGCGAGGTTTAGATACTGCCGGCTTCCAACTTCATCACTAGCCGGTCTCAGAATCACATAGGAGGTGATAGGAGGGGTTTCGACGAAGGCGAGCCATAAAAAATTGTTGCAATGGTGATTATTTTAATGAGCAAAGAGTTTTGAGATGCTATTACAGTTCTTGAATCGACACAAGGTTAGGTAGTCATGTTGCGAAGTTCAGAGTAAGTAAGATGTCAGTGAGGTGACCAAAGCATCCCCTTGTCGGTCACACACACCACCTGTCAGAATGTTAGCAAATTAATGCACGGCAAGGCATCAGCGTCAGGTCACTGTCAGTCCCTCGACTATCATTAGCAAACATCAGCTTAGGAAGTAAGGATAGTGATTTAACTCATTCGCCCACATTTTTGTTTGAACTGGTTGGTCACTTCAATCATATTTTTCCTTTTGTTCGTGTCGCTTTGACCTCTCATTGCGACAGCACAACAAATCTGTGCCAACACTCTCTGGTTCTCATCGCTTTGGGTTCTGTCTACCAGGCTTGACACTGACGGATGAGAATTTAATTAGCTTCAAAAGGTATGCAAGGGACAGCAGTTGCTCATAGATGCTAACAAGTCATTGCAGAGTTACCCTCGTGTTTCAACTTTGACGTAGACATCATGTTGACACCCACTACTGCCGCTACTAATATGCCTACAGTTGCAGCTGCAAATAGTTTTTACATTCTTCCAAGGCACTCATTTTCATTTGCCGCAGAATGGGCGTTTAAACATTGAGTGTTCTTATTCCTGCAGCAACACCAAACGAATAAGTTGGGCATCAAACTAAATCTAAGTCATGACATGTTCATTACTACAAACTGGCATTTACTTGCTCCTCTGACAACGACAACTATGTGTGTGAAATCGCTGAACTTACGTAGCATAATGTTTTGGGACTGGATCGGCTTAATCGTTTTGAGCATCGTCTATTCACAAATATGATAGGCTGCTTAAGATTTGCTTTCGGTTAACAGATCTGATCTCTCTCTAAAGGAATTCAACTGACAACTTTGTATAGCTCGGCTTAAAATCATTCCTCTGAGCACCTTCTCTTGGAAAATGTACAAATTTCACCTACGTAAGTAAACAGCATTCATAGCTTAGAAAAGCAAACGGAAAGCCTACCCTATGCAATCAAACCAAGGAGGCGTCCCCAAGAACTCATACCACAACTTCACGCTAATAAAGTCACCACTAGTGTCCCTCCATGACCACACGATGTCTTAGTAACTCCGAAATAGTACCGTCTCGAGGGGAAATCACAGGCGCGAATGCACGCCGGCCATCGATCCACTAGACCTCTAGCCAAAACTCCAACTGTGGCCCGTGATTACACAGCCATAAAAGGTTTTTCATTTCTCATCGAATTCGCACTTAGTAGCATGCGGAAATGTATTCTCCGTGTGTTCGACGATATGCTGATGAGTAAATAATGGTAATATTAAGACACAAATGGGAGAGAGCGAGAGAAAGGAATGTTGACTTGCTTAAATGGGCAAAGTAAATGGCGCGATGCAGTGCGCAATTAGGTAGGGCAAACAGAGGAGGAGGAGGAGGAGGGAGATAACTATGCGCTGTCTACTATTTGCAGTACTGTGTTGTATGCGCAATTACTAGCTCCCATCTCCGTTGTACAGTAAAGTGCTCAACAGTTTCGCATCCCCTCTGTCCAATCAGTACACGTTGCTACTACATGGTGCTAAATAGGGCGTGTCTGTGGAGTACCAAACCCACCATCTAATTGCGGATGGTCTTCCTCTGACTCAACATTAGACAAACTGTCCGGTAAAATTGTCTTTGAGACGGTGTAATAGTAAGAGAAGCCACCAAGAAGCATCAACGGAAAAGTGAAACGAAGCCGGCGCCCATGGATTACGTAATAGAGATGTGTATCTGTTCCTAGATTCCCCAATAAAATGCCAAAGTGATCATAGGAGGAAAGGGTCAGGTCGATCCCAATTGTGCTTCCATGCCAAAGCTTTGACGCTTACGGACCACTCGTGCGCTACGACCTTAGCAAAACAATCGCGTCTGTATGTCATTGCCATGGAACACGGGAAAGCGGATGAGGCTGTGCGCATAAAAGAAGACTTTGGAACATGTTGACGTACAAATAAGTAGATTATAACAGAGAGCAAGAAGCGAGCCTAATCAGCAAATCGACTGCACTTCAATGGCATGGGAGGGTGGATGATTTAATGAATGGGTCGATGCAAAGGGCAATAAGGCTGTGTAGCTTAAAGTTTGAGTCTATTTTATGATGACAGTGGGCTAAGGCAGGACCGTAAACGGTAGTGCCGGAGGCTACAGTACCCACCAACTTATTGTTCTCCATTCCATTTCCATTACCCACGTAGCCGCAGCCAGCGTTGTGTGTTTCGATTGCTGTTTCTGATGCTGTCAAGGGTCAAAGCCTTTGCTGAGTGTAGGAGAAACTGCCAAACGCTGCAGGGTGACTTTAGAGTTTTTATACAAATTATAAGTTGTGGTTGTAGAACAGCACATAGAGAGGATAAAATAACAGTGCTTACAATGTTTGAATGGTCATGGAACACCGATTTGCGTGCTACTGCAAATTGGTTGAAAGGGATGGGGCAACCAGTGCAGATCTCTACATCAGCGATGGTGGCAGCGATGATGGAGTCGACCATGCATTTGGTTGTTGAAGTGCACCAAACAAGGCGGAGAATGTGAGAAAGGTGAGTGCATGCCAAATGATCTCGAGATGGTAGTGGCGTAGCAAATGGATGGTGTAGTTGAGGACTTAACAAAGTGGCGACAGCTGTAGCAGTTACTAATTACTTGCAGTGAATAGGCTACATTTAAATATTACAAGTTGTAATGCGAATTCAAATGAACCTACGTCGTCGTAGCTGGAGAAGTGAAGCATTAGCCAAGTTGAGATCGGTTTCTTTCCTACTGGTTAGGAAGTCGAGTGATGCGTAGTTCGGTGAACAAACATTATTACTGAACGGCAAAAGCACTCTGCGCTTAAAATGAAGCCATTTTGACTTACTTCTTTGCCCATAAATATAAAATTATGCAATTTCTGCACTTACTGCGACACAGATATAAATTTAGTTGGGGAGAGTACTCTTAATGATGGCTGATATGACATAGGTGGAATTTCATCCCCTCCGAGATGCCGAAGAGCGCTGCTTCTGGTAGTCACTAATTTACCTCTCACGAGGAACATAAAGCAACCATTTTGAAGCCAATATTGCTGCAATGGAAAATGGCCATTGACCGCATCTGTATGATCACATTCATTTCAGGCACACTTTGGTGTCTTCAGCCATACTGTAAAGTGGACTCTTTTCCCTTATGAGGCAAAATTAACTATGAAACTAGTAAAGGATTTTTGAGACAACTGCTCGGCGTTTGCTTACAAAGGGAGCCGTGACGAAGGTTAGTGACTTTCAGCATGGTTGCTGACCACCTTTGATGCCTTTAAATGAGAGCGCAATTGACGAGGAAGTGCAGCACTGAAACTCAAACAGTACGACGTAACAAATTCGTCGCCTTGACAGCAGATGACTGGGGTCTGAGGGACTACCCATCGCATTCCATAATTTTCATCAGAAGTAGAGGTCTTCTAAAGTACCAGCTTCCTTTCCCATCTGATTATAGGTAGACGGCATACCCACTTGAACGCTTCTACTCTGATAATGACTTCTGTGACGAGCGCTATAAAGTGTAACCGGAACCCAACTATTCGTTCTACTTCAGTTGTCTGACATTGGCATATAATTGAGAAATCAAGATGCGAATGCTTATCGCTCCTGTGGGATGCGACAGCATCTATAGGTCCCGAGAACAGACGTAGTCAGCTCATAACTGCTAAGCAGGGAGCATTCCATCTGCGGTAGGTGCTACACATTGAGTCATTTCCCTTGCATTCACATGGCTGAACTATTGCGGTGCCATCATGTAGATCTGCTGAAAATGGATTTTGTCTGCAGTTGGTTATTATGAAATGTCGGTTTTCAGTTCTTTTTTGTGTTTAAGTTTTAATAAATGCACATTCTCAATTCGCAATCTGATAAAGTATTCAAGATTGCAATGAAAGTAATTTGAAGAGGAAGATGGGGAACGGATAGTTGAAATAATCAAGCCATTGTTTCATCACCATTAGCTATTTCTGTGTTAGAGGATTCAAGGGAGAGACCTGGTGGAATAAAGGAGGATAAGTCGGTTGTTGCTGCATTCGCTGTCGCTACCGCTATTAATGTGGGAATGAGTTGGGTGAGTAGCCTTCCACCAAGCATTTTGGCTTATCATTACCTTCCATGGCTGTATCTCAGCCCACACCCATTGAGACTGCGGTGCGCACTTCGTTTCGCGTAATCGAGAACTTGTCTTTGTGCAATCAAAATGCAATGCCAATCTCATTGCAATGGCTGTGGTTCCCTTCGTTATGGCGTCAGGTTTATTGGCGTTGTTAAATGTTAGTTAGTTCACGAGTTCCTCTTTAGTCTAATTTAGCACGATAAAGGAAAGCTTATCCGTACATGGAGCCACCATAACTGGATAAACCTATGGAACTTATTATGCCTATCTTCTTAGCAAATTCTGACTGCCTGCCCGACTTTGGAATGCGCCTCCAACTGGGAGCTTTTCTAATGCATGATGCTAAACGTACACTCAATGAGAAAGACAAGGGCAACAATTACATGAATGCCTTCAATCAAGGGATCCTCTCCTTGCCTGAGTTGCTTATTGCTGTTGAGTTCATATTTCTTTGATTTCTTTTAAATGTTATGCCACACTTCATTACCTTTAACTACAGATCCGTTGTATCAGATTTCGGCATCCCAGAATTGCCTTTGCACGCTCCTTATTCTACGAATTTTACATACCAACCCAAATTATGCTTGGCATTTGACTAGCTGTACCTGAACTCAGCGTCAAACTGCCCTTGACTTCTCAATGCACTCATCTCTGCATTTGTCAGCAGTGTAGCAAACATTGTTGGATAAATCAAGTAGGTCAACTCCTCCACACGGCATGTCAAGATAATCATCTTCAATTTTGTGCTGAAATCCGCTTTGAATGATAGGATGCATTGCAAACACCTTTGACTCCTGCATCTTGCAAAGCTTTTAGACGAGTCCCAAAACAACGACTTTGCTTATATGCGGTGAGTAGGTCCATCAACAGTGTCACAATAGCACGAGCCCGACACCGAATTGTGGGGTGACCTTGTTTGCTGCTACCTCGACTAAACGTAATTCGGATATTTCACACAACAGACCACTATTTTTCGAGATGGCGACCTTATGAATTTAGCACATTTGTTAAAGACTTTAAAAATGTGTTGATTAAATTATGGCATGATGGTTCTCCCACAATTAAGTATTAGGGTACAAACCAGTACTGAATACAATTGACTTGTTATTTTAATTTGCTGATTCCCGTCTATTAGGTTTTGTCCATGCACACGATCACCAAATCCTGCTAGTCCACCAATTCCAAAGCCAAGCAAGCCTCTAGTCTCTTGGTGGTTCTTAAACTTAACCGCTTTAATGTGATAAATGTAAATGAGCCACTCTCCGTCAATTTGTTTAGGTGAACAGTTACATAGTTAATGTCTGTCAACTGCTTATTCCATGCACACCAAATAATGGAATCGATTCATCACATCGTTTCTTCTTCGTCTATTGACAATGCGTTCCACGTAGCGTGTCTGCTTAGCGTTTCATATAGGTCCAATTAGCTGCAAGTCTTTATTCCTGAATTAAAACTGGCTTTGCTCAGTTTTAATTAGCATTGCGGTCGCACCTGATGCTTTGGTCAAGCAGTGTTGCTTGATCTATCGATAGAGCTCAAATGTAGACGGGTGGTATCATGAAGGACTGATTGTCAATGGGTGGAGCTAAATAAGTCTAATTCCTCTTATCATTTCAAGGAGCAGCAGCTAAATTGGGATGAATTGACCCATTAACTGAAATTAGGAGCACTCATTTCGCTGTTACGAATGGCGACGTTTGCTATGAGGTACAAGTTGTTGCCTCATTTGGCGTACTAAACTCTGTGATGGGACTTCTCACTACATGTCTCTCACGTCAAAACATGTCTTACTGTGCATTTAGCAGGTGCGTACCACACAGTTCTTTGTTGTTCGATCTATTACCTTTACGTGCGTTAGTCCTCCCGTACAGTTTCTCTTCAAATGTCCAGTTACAGGGCCAAAGAGTCTAACAGTACAGTTTGAAAAGACATTGTGGGAGACGATAATGTCCAAAATCGTACGAAATACCTCAATCATGAGCCAACGAGATCAGGAGGACGCTCTGCTTGTTGGTACCCGTGTACTAATTTGATGAGGAACCATATTATGATAGGAAAGGACAATACTGGTAGCAAGAGCAGGAATGACTGAAGGCAAGCAGGTATGGAATGCAGTTTCGTGCCAAATCGAATTCGCAGATGACTTGTTGGCATCTCTAAGCACCACTCATCCCTTGCTCATTTCGTGGGTAGTCAATGATATCCTACTTTTCCTTGTGTCAGGCCTCAAATGCAGGACCTGCAACGACCAGAAGCATCTCACCGATCCCTGCACAATGAGTGTCAGCAAATGTTTGTTGCTCTTTCGCATTAATAGGGCTAAGCGACACAGAAAGCAAAAAGTGCGTGAAGCTAGTCATGGTGGTTAAACATCACGTACCAATAGGCAGCCTTCACCTGAATTGTTGTAGAGCCTAGCATTTGTGAGGTCTCGATCGCACCAGGTACGCATAGGTGTTCGTAAAGTTAAACGGGAGAAGGATAACCAGTTGTAAAATAACCACTGCTTCTGTGAACGCAATGAGTCTTAGCATTACATTGGCTAATTGCAAATACTAGGCCAGCGACCATCTCTCGACACGTCTGACGAGGCTATACTGAGCGGTGGATAAAGTCACTTCATGGGTAGGGTAATCTAAGCAAATTATCCTTTCAGCTTAGCATTCCAAAGCCATCTTTATAAATGCTCACATTATCCCAAGGAAGCCTTCCTTAGCAAATAGAAGTAAATGCATTCGATTAAGAGAAATGCTTGCACTTTGCGGAGTGTGGTGAGAGTGAGAGAGAGTAATTGGCAATCATACTTGCTTCCTGTCTGCAGGTACAACCGCAATTGGCGTTGTCACAAGAAGAAGATGCGGTGGCTCACTCGTGTGCCTGGCAGCTACATGGTTCGAGGAGATGGCAAGGAGCAGAGCACGTACCACTGATGGGACCCACTGCACTCGAGGAATGTGGTCCAACAACTCACCATCAATTACGCTGATCTGGATGGCACACCCACCACCTATCAGTTTCCCTTCCCCACCCTCAAGACCAGAGTGCACTTCTGATCCTCAAATCAGCACCAGCACTGAGCGATGCTACACACTCTGCTGCAATGACTGTTTCAACTCCTCTCTCCTCGTGCGCACATGAAGATGAGGACGTTGGTACTGTCATTGCAGCAGATTGTGTGGCACCAGTTAGTGTTGGTGATGACTTAAGTATGCAAAGTGCACTCTGGTATTGGGAGTGGACGAGGATAACTAATAGGTGGTGGTGCAACAGGCCGTAACAACATTGACACGTACTGCGTTCACAGAAGTAGCGGCTTTTCGTACAAGTGACCATACTTCTTCTCGCTTCACATTGCGAGTTCCCATCGTAGCTAGCACGACTTAGTGATATTTGATCACACCAATTACTCTCAAATGTTTTCCTCACTTCACTTCATTCTTATTAGCAAGCCCTTTGAAACACTTATCATTATATCCTATTCAAGCCTTCGTCTTGTTCATGAGCCTTGTGGGATCGACAATGGGTTTTAAGAGCTGGTTTTTCAGTGGGTTTGGTGTCTTGGTTTTCTACAGAATCGAAGTGAATGCACCACTGTTCTGGTGCCTGTAGACGATTCGCATAGATGTTGTTGTGGCAGCGCAGAGATTGAGTGCTTTAAATCGTACAAGGATCTTTGAGCACTATGTACTGTTGATTGAAAATGAACAATTCAGTCTCTAATTGTAGTGAGGTTGAGGGACTCAGGAAGTTAATCATCATTCCTGTATTGCGTGCAGCCGTCTCAAACCCAAAGCTCTGATGCGCTATGATCAGAGGCTAAAAATGGGATCGTGACAGCGGTTTGAGGCCCCTGACATATCAGCATAGAGCAAATTGGATTGTGGGAGGTTGGTGGTCCTAAGTGAGTATAAAGAAGGATGCACTCGTCAGAGCACATTTGAATTGTGTCAAATATCACCAAATATATGTAAATTTCAAAAGCCATTTCGAATTTTTGAGAAGAACATGGCTAAAACACAACTGTCTCACTCCAGCACAGTTGCTTACTTGTTAGCATTATTTAGGTTTTGGAGACTCCCAAAGGGTTTCCATAACCCACCACTACTACTCCATCTTGAGTGTGCTTACAAGGGAACGATAAACAAGGGCCACTTAGTAAATGAAGTTTTGTGCTGATCTAAGCTACTAGCATTATGATGGGTGGCTATTGTGCCTAAAATGCAAAGACTATGTTCTCTTCGTCAACGTATGATAAATCCAAAGCCTGCAATGTAAGAGGATAATTTCGTGGCAGTCCAATGACTGTTAAAGCCTCTCGAGCTAATCTGTTCAACCCTACAGCCGGTCCGGCTAAGTACTTTCTTTTCGTGTGATATGGCATTACTCGCTTCGAGGCAGAAAGATGTCGTTATTAAACTTGTTTCCATCTCACTCATTTCCAACATCTCCCACCCAATGTGTGATCATTTGAATGTTTAGTTTAACTACCAGTTGAAGGTTGTGATCACTAATAGCTTTGAAGAGGACTGGAATGGAAGTGTTCGTGACCACAAAGATATCATCCTTTCTCTCTTATGCTTCCGCCCTTCCTCTTTCCCTTTGTATTGGATCCTCCTATTTCTTTTGCTTTTTGCCCTTACGTCCTTGTGGTTCATCATTCATTGTGCTTTTGCCAGAATTTCCAACTGCGAATTGATAAATGCTTTCGAATCAACTCGGATTCCTGTGCACATGAGTTGCTTTACTAGTGCTCAGGATCCAATTGAGCAGTGACGGTAGTAGCACTGGTATTTGGTCTAAGGTAACCACTCGTTGTGTTGCCCTATTAGCACCTCACAAAAGCAGAACAGCGAATCTATGCTCAAAAGTATTGAATTGCAGGAACTTCCTACCAAGAGAACTAGAATCGGATCCTATCCATTCAATAATAACAAGGCATCATATCCCTTCCTTTCGCTCCCGAAATTCCTACCATCTAACTAATGCATGTTTTACGGCTGATGTAGCCTTTATTCATGTCCTCTTCTTTGTCTCCCTTACGTCGATTTCATACCACACTAACGCTATTCATGGTGATCCATCTGTCAAAACCAGAATCTCATCGTGTAGATCGTCCTCCGTTCTGCTTGTTAGCCATTGCCCATGAAGCTACACCTAAACATTTTGTGCCGTCTAGCATTACGAGACTGAAAGTGACCAGAAAGCAAGCTAAGCTGAGGGACACTAGCCACTGCAAGTTAGCGTGCTTGCGTGAACTTTACCCTTAAGAATTATTTCATTAAACACATGAGTTTGTTCTTTTAGATTTTCAGTTTAATCTTGATGTGATGCGACAAGTGTTATCGCAAACCCATAAATGTATCTGGGGATGAATGCACAACTAGGGTGATCTGGATTCTAACTCTTCGCATCGTTTTGACCTACTAACAATCTGCCTGGTGTTTTGTGTCATTGGAGTGTAAAGGGTTCGTTCCGTGTGGTTAGGAGCGAAATAAGCTCTTATCTGTTTTGTAATTACACATTCGCATAAGGATTCCACCCATTTTGCACGTAAGTTTTGTGATTACATAAGATTTGGTGTTGAAATATCACACCCAGCTGTACTGAGCTGCGAATAGGTGTGCATGTACCCATGTTATTCGCACCCTGGACCCACAAATTATTAGTTACTTGGCTATAGCTACAAGTTTTTAATTGTTACTCAGAAGAAATTACTTTCAGCCATCCTCCAATTGTATAGTTTATATTATATTATGCCAATTGAGTGGGTAAAGGGAGAGGATGGATTAGTGTCCGAAGCCAAAGTAGATAAGATAGTCAAAATCTAGCATGGTTGTTTGGCTTTAAACAGGCAATAATTGCTTCCGCATTACATGCAATCATTTGGCCACATCTATTAAGTTGATGATGTCCTAAGCTATTGCAGCTTCACCTCCTCTACGATGGTGATTCTGCATGAACGCAGTAGGCCAGTGGCAATTGAAGTGCGCAGACGCCTACAATTTACCACTTACCCTAAGTGCAGAGTGACATGAACTCCCACAGTTGAGTCGCCGAGAGCAGCAGGTGTTTGAGCCTGCTTGTAAAGGCATATCCACACACCGGCTTAAGAAAAGGGCTGCTTAGCATTGATTCCACTGCCTAATCGCGAATGGACTGTGCCTGTTTTGTAATTCAACGCTTTTTCCTCCTCACGATAGCTTTTTTCTCCCCACTTTCTACAATGCACCACCTCACCATCGGGTGCTACATCCACTTCTCGTTACAGAACACATAGAAGGCATCCCATCAGTCGGCAGCCATCGATATTGGGGCTAAGATTGGTGGATATGATCCTCAATCACGTTACCTTTTGCATAAGATGAGCCTTGAAACTGGCATGATTGTCGAGTAAGCTTAACGCGTTTCCTAAAGTTACCGGATGGTATCGATTTGGCTACATTGTGCGATTGTGAGGTCGTCATTGCTGCTGGCTTCCAACTTGTTGAGGGCTGAGTGAATGCTTGCCACTTCGCACCTACTGCTGCGTAAATTTGCGCAATATCTGATTGTTACTGAGAAGAAACAAGTGGTATGCGTGAATGAATTGAACTAATTGTCAGTAAGGAGCTTTCAACTTGCCGACTAACATGGATGAATGCGAATGAATCAGTGAGTGGGTGAAAGGAGAGTAAGCAGGCTTGGACTTGCTCTTTCTAAAGTTGGTGCTGCTTGCTCATGCTTCTAAGTGTTCTATGAACGGGCAAAAGTAAGCATGTAAGCGATGCCATATTTCCTCACACACACACACACACACCGAATTGGCCTGTGTCACGACTAGTCAACCTGAGTTGGAATCATAATCACCTGGTTGAATTAGCGAGCTGTCATTACTCGTAATTGCTCTGTGTATTTCAATGTGAAAGCACTTATATTGTCTATTCCTTGATCAAATCAAAATCAACTAGTGGTACTTAGCTCAGGCATTAAAACTAAGTTGTTCGTCATCACTGTCAAAATCATTTGTTTGATGGACGGAAAATTGTCCTGATGGAGGTCATGCTCCACCATTTAGAATTAAGCACTGCTGACTCTTTCGGACTTTTGAGCGGTCAACATTCTTTGCGATTGGGAGAAGTCGATTTCCACTCCTTGTTTTCCTCAGCATATGACGCTATTTCCGTGCTCCAGACAGGCAGGCATGCCACTTTAACTAAGTCAATATAAGTACTACAGTTTACATCATGTAACGTGGGCTGCTAATCATGTCCTTTGTTTGTAAAGCGAGAATTTGACATGATAAATGACAAATGGGACGGCTTCGATGCATCTAGTGGCCAAAAGTTGGTGCAGCAGCCAGTGGAAGAGCGATGTGAGGTGATAAATGGGAAGAGGAAGGTTGACCTGAGTTAGCAAAAGTATCGGGTCAATTCCACAAGAGTAAACAACTGATGTGAGGCAAAGTAGACCATCTCCTGCTCTCTGCAATGCAGCGCAATTTGTGCTGCAAGTGCATGAAAATGGTACTGAGCAAGATGGTGAATGGCATAATTTAGCATGACGGACCCAAGTGTGTAATGTTTGCGAAACGGCCCAGTGTCTAGGTCGATATGCTCATGCGCTTTCACAAGCACAGTTTCACTTTGACGACAAAAGCCGCTGTCATTCTGCGAGTCAGTTGAAATTGTTGTGCACACACACACAGGGTTGCATTGCTGAGAGCGATAGAAGTTTGGGTGTGCTTGTAAATCCACGTGTGCACGTCGGCTTAGGGGATGGGCTACTTCGTACACATTGTCTGCTCTGGTGGACGCCACCCTCCCCCTCGATCCGACACTCTTGCCGCCTCACCTCTAACGTTCTTCAACGCTTCACTGTTGGGTCCTACGCCAGTGTCTTCTCATTCTCTCACTCTTTCGTCGTTGTTGTCATGGAAGTAGTGATCAGTAGATAGGTCCCTCAGTAACGTCGATGCGTAAGGCAGTTGAAATTTCAAACGCATACAAATGCCAACTAGCATTACTGTTGCGTTAAACCATCTCAGTGGTGCCAATGCATCCACATTACACTCCAAGTGGTGGTCATTGCAACTAGTTCCAGGATTCCTCAAGTCTGCACCAAGCCCAGCCTAGTCACTTCGAATTATGGTCAGTGTCATTTTTATGCGTTGGTCGAAGCACATTTGCAAGTGCAATCGCAGGGGCAAGTTATGTCAGCCGAGTATTCTGATGATGTGGTCAAGACTTCCATGCAAGATGGTGGGATGCAAATTAGAATCCTCAACTCGAATAAGTACACCAACTATGAGACAGAATTCAAGGAAGTGTGTAACATTCTATGGAAAAATTGACCGTACACTGCTAGGCATAGCAATTACTGCAACGATAAGCAAAGTTTCCGTCCTACATGTGCATCTACATAAACAGATTACCTAGCCAACTTTTGCTCGTGATATAAATAAAGTCAGCGATTGCACCCGCCTGACTGGTCACATAGTGTTCTAACCTTCTCCCATGCACATTTCGATCTAGTGTCTAATAATCAACCCATTTCCTATTCCCCCACTTTTGCATCCATCTGCCAAATTTTTAAGCAGTATGATTGTAATTGTGCAAGATTTCGTACTATAGACTTGGATTTGGCACTCATACCTTACGTACTTTATGCTGGTTGTAAAGATGGCATTCCTGTCTCGTGTGCTGTCATGTTTTGGAGTCATTCTGCAGAGGCCGCATACGTGCACGTAGATTGCTGACAGCCGAAACACAAAATAAAATAAGTTAAGTGCAGTTTTATTTAAATAATCCAGACGGGCTAGGCGCGTCTGACCCAAGAATCCCACTTCGTCCCCGGTGATAAAAGTTCGAAACGGTTTTGGAGATAGAAATTTAATTATCAGCCAGCTAGGTAGGATGGATAGTGAATGGTGTGGTTAAGTAGGGAAGCAGCATGCTTAGCGCTTGAGTGGGTTGAAATCAGTTAACTTTGTTTGATTGGGAATTATGCAAGTTGGACGTGTCACCTCTGTGGGATACAAAGAAGTCGCAAGCACTGACGAGCTAATAATGTTCAGGGGTGCCCATGATCCCGTTGCAGGATGAGTAATCGTGAGAGAGTCGAAAACATAAGGCATGAAGATATATAGCATTTCTCTCACGTTCACTACAGCTCACTGCAGATTAAGAGGAGGCATGAGCAAACAAGCAGTGCTAGTGGCAACAACTTCGAGAGGAGCAACCTGACCCTGCTTACTTCTCTTTCATTCACTCACTCACTTCACCTTCACCCACGTGAAACATGTTTAAAAAACCCTCACCTGACAATGTGATGTAGTGCAACAGGGACAGCTAAAGCCCAAAAGTCCACAATGTAACAGGAGACCACTCTGAAACTCCCAAATCTATTACTGACGCTTTATGTTGGGTGTGTTAATTTACACTTGAGTAGTAAATGCTCAATTGGCCCTTGGTGATTTGGAGTATTTTAGATTCTTCTTTTGCACTCCGATTTAAATCACATCCACTCACTCTTTCCTGTCCTCTACTTTTGTTATTCGGAAGTGAGCTTAATAGGGTCAAAGATTATGCACATCAACTTTGGTTACAGCCATTATCTATATGAAAACCGGATGATAAATCAGAGAGCAACTGGCACTTTCCAAGCTGTGTTCTTTACTACAACCACGGCAACCGACGGCCTTAGTGCATCATAAATGGTCGCACCGACATCAACACCCATTGGCACCCTGGAAACTGGGACTGTGACGACTTGGCACCTCATCCATCCATCGCATTGCTCAATCCAGCACTGTTTGAGAGATGGGCTACTGGGAGTGCATCCTCCAACGACAAAGGCTTCCCCTCAGCGTAATAAATCACAAGAAAATGACCCTACTTGGTTCTTACCACTTTGATGTGCTAAGACATCTACGCGACCTACCAATCAAGATCGACTGGGCTCAGGTGCATTACGCTGCCGCGTCCCTGAACACTCAGCAGCCATTGCTTAAAACGGTGCCCCTTCTCCTGAATTCGCCAAGTTATACTTATCCTCCTGATAATGGCTGCAGAAGAATCTGAGGTTACAATAGCCAAAAATGCGCAAACGTAGCCAACGCTTTTAAAGGGTTATTACCTCGCTTGCCCATCAACATGAACAACAGCAACAACAACAATAACTTTTAATCACTATTCCGGACCGATTCTGGCAATCGAGTAGTTCAGCATAGACAACTGCATTTGAGGACGTTTCTCTTTGCTTAAGTTTCCTTAGCATCAGCTGCATATATATACATATATAGATATGACTGGAACACGTTTTAGAGCATTGGCTTTACAGTATACTGCAGTTACTGTTACCAAATTGAACACGCTGGATTTTGATGGGTAAGGCATCGCAACATACGCCGTGACCCGCATGAATTTTTGCTGCAATTTATAGCCCTTACCTCCAAATAAGCTCTAGTCTCAAGTCAAACGAGCAGTATAGGCACCTCTTTCCATTTATTTAAGCTGAAACCGTTTTCGCTGGGGTGCAATAAGCAGACTTGCTTAGAATTGTTCTTATTAACCTGACACACCTCATGTGGTTAATGCAATCTAAGCATGCGTGACATCTCATTGTCAAATTGCCACTATCACAGCAGGTTGGCACAACAACCAGCAAGTTCACTATGCATCTCAGCGCTTTTCCGTGTATACGCTGACGACTTTGGGTTAAGCGGGCTTGTTGGAATCATTGACTTAGAACAAATAGGTAGCCTGATGGTCAGTGCCGAAAGATGATGCCGATCATTGTGAACACTATGGACAATGGGGGTTCCATGATTTGGTGCAAGTGCGTTTGAAGAAGGGAAACATTGGGTCAACTTATGAAAGTTTTTGGGACTAAAGAAGAAGGGAGGCGAGCCATCGGACAATGGCTTCACTTACATCCACAGCAATAAAATCATTCTTGTCCTCGGCTGCACAACTGTGTCTAAAGCATCCCACTGGAAGTCAGATTTCTTCTTGGCACACAAATTTTTCGCATGACTTAACTTTTAGGTGGGGTTGCAGAATATTCACTCGTGCTCTCTCCGTTTCGACGCCACTGGGCTATGAAAAGCAGACATTTATTGTGGATCAGGAAACACAAATATAACTAATCGTGCTGAATTGATTTCCATCATAGTGAGACACAAGAGCGTTGCTAAGGTCAAGTAAGTGGCAACGTGGAAAACAGTAATGCGAATAAAAAGATGTATTGGATGGGGGCGAAGGAAAACCAGTCGCATAAGGCATTGCGTCAGAAAACAAAAGTAAAAATAAGATTTCGTGTAATTTAAGGTTGTGATATCGGTATGAGCAATGATGAGGTACTGCAGAATTGAATGCCGTTAAATTGGCAAATTATACAAATACGATCCACTGCGTCGGAATGCATTTTGCCCTATCAATGAGAAGCAGCGGGGTACGCGATTGTCCTATGACCCATTTTCAAATTTGATGGCTTGAAACTAATAAACACTGGATAATTTTGAGTATTTGAAATCAAAATATCCATTGCACACTTCTAAGCCTTTTCCCGAATCATGTGACGGACTTTATTTTGGGCAGTAGGATGGGACTGCAGGTGGAATAGAAGCCGATTAATGAGAGTAGCGCCTGTATATTTATCGAACACCATTAGTACGGCGCCTCTACGACCTTGATTTTGATTCGAATGCCATCACAAACAACTGATTATGGATTTCAAATAAAATATTTATGTAAGGTACGCACTGTACAGGATTTCCTTCAGTCTTCCTCCCTTTTCTGCGACGATTGCTAACGCAAGAAAATTGAATGTTCTGGGACATCCTAATTGGCTTAGACAAGTGGTGGGTTGATGGCATATTGATGGAGGGTTATGGAATGGATTCTATCGGCACTATAGGATCAACTTGCTCCGCGAGGACGATCTTCGAGCGTTGTATACCCACTTCGCCTAAATGCTTTCAAAAGACCATAAATATTACACGTGGTGCCTGTGGGCATGGAATGCCCGTGATTCGAAGAATTTTACATTGAATACAAAAATTCAAGTCGCTAAGTGGTATATTTTAGCTACGTTAAAAGGTAAAGCCTTCTCATTATTCTTAGTATTTCACCAAGATATTGCACAATATGCTACCTACGTGCGACAGGGTTGTGGACTAGTAGTGATGAGGATCAAATCCGCGCTGTGGCATTAAAGTGGATTTTGCAGTTCCTTATGGTTGGTTAAGCGTGGCTGGCAGAGGATACGCCTGTGAAGAAAGGACCAGACCAAAAAAGGAAGGTTTGCTGACAAATCCGCTTCACGTTTTTTAAGTTCGGTGGTTCACCCATGCTTGCGCATGACCAAAGGTTACTCCTGCTGATCTTCGGGTTGAAGTAGTCAGAAGGCGGTCCGTCCTGGTGCAATAATCTGTGAAAGTTGTTAAGACTAGTGCCAAAAGAGGATGGACAAATAAGCAGCTCACTCTATTTCCTCAAAATGGCACGCTACACAAGTTAGAAACCATTTTTGAGTGCGCACGGAAACTACATGCACATGGAGTGTGATGCGTAACTTACCACGCCGAATTATAGAGCAGAAGAGTTTGGGCCTCGTAAGTGAAATTTTCAGTTCAGGCTTCATGTTGACTTACTAGCAAACAATGGTTGTTCATCTCTAAACTGCAGCCATAGAGATGCTTCCTGGAGTACTACCGCGGTAGGCAGTTGAGACATGACGGATCAGTCGTTCAACCCGGATGGTAAATGAAGGGGAATTAAGATTAATCGACGGCAAGTCAGCGTATTGCTTCAAGCATTGAACAGCAAATTTCAGTGGTAAGCATTGTTCAGTGCCTAAAAATAATGTGTGCTGTACAAGTGGTGAGTCAAGCTGCAAACTGTTGGTTACGTGGCATGGTGGCAATGGGGTCATGCGAGAAGAAATGTGTTGTGTTGCCCAAGTTATTCGTGACGATTTTCTGGCATATCTGTGAAATACCAAAACAAATAAGGAAGTCAGTTACCAAGCCAGATCTCGGCTTAATGACTAACGTCTCCAGGTGCTGCCCGTTGGATCGTTCATCCGACCGTCTTGAACCTTCACATTTAATCGTAACATGGCAAACCTGATGCAATTATGAAACAGAAAACTTGACACGTGTGCCACTGAGCATTTGACGCTTGCAGCATTACCTCGCCACATGCTGAATTGAGCTCTTTAATCGGCCAAAGAAGGTGGTAAGTAGCATACAACTTCTTAACCTTGGCAATCGTTTTTAATGCCCCACCATTTGCTGACCATTGAGAGTAGCGCATGGCAAAAAATGAATCCGCAGCCAGTCTCAGATGCTTTAGCTGTTCCAGTATGACACCAGTTGATTTCATTTTGCCATTTTAATTCCAGTCAGCGTAAGAGCATTGATAGACTCCGACAGACGATTCGAAGCATTGAGCAAGTGTGTCCTGCTGGCGAACAGTATGTCGGGTTATCTACGAATCGACGGTTACCAAAACTACGGCTAAGAACGCGCCGGATAGAGACGCTGTATACCAACATAGAAACAAACTCTAATGCTAGTAAGGTTTATTGCCCAGAAGTCTAGGCTTGCAAGTCTCAAAGGTCTAACTCCTTTAGACCCTTAAAGGAAAACAATGCCCCATTGGTCCCAAAGCAAAATTCTGTGCACTTAAAGCCCTTTACAACCCAGCTACAGAGCAAGCCGACATATTTTGGTTACAGAAGACTGTTCTACAAAGGTAGCCTAAACACCATAGGATCAACTTGCTCCGCGAGGATGATGTTCGAGAGTTGTTTACCACGTTCGCCTAAATATGTTCAAAGGACCACAAAGATTACACGTGGTACCTGTGGACATAAAATGCCCGTGATTCAAAAATTGAAGTTGCTAACTAGCATATTTCAGCTACGTCAAAAGGTAAAGCCGATAAAAATCAGGAAAGTTGTTAGAAATTACACATTTGAGATAGGCTTTGCCAGTATTAATCTGCGTCCTCACTGTAGGTTTATTTTGGTGGCGAAGAGTCGCGAAGGGAGTGCGAAAGATAAAACGCATGATGCGACACAGGTTATCCTTAGCAGGCCTGTCGTACTGGCCTTCAGTCCATGTATCCCCAAATAAATTATTGCTCACTTATTCAATCAACCTTTACTAAAACTCTACGGCATGTATTCTAGGCCGTATTCGTGTCAGTTAAGTGCAAAATGAGAGCCCGGATTAGTTGTTGTTCTATTGACGGTGACTTTACCGACCGACATGCATAGACCATGCCAACAGTCACACCCCACCCACACGAGTATGTGCTGGCGAAAGCGGGAACGCCGACAGTGTGAGTCAGGCCATGCGCTGTCCTCATAAGCGGGCATGATGAAACCTGTCTCGATTGGAGCGTGTATCATGCGCAGCTGGTGAACTGGTGACTTAGCTCAGGGTGGGTACTTCACCTCCTTCTCCCCCTTTTCTTCCTCTCGTGTCTGTATCCTGTACCACCCCACTAGGCTGCTGTCCTGTCACCAAACCAATACTGCCTCTTACCCAACCAGCATCGCCTCATGGTCCCTACCCCTATGCGTAGTTTCAATTTGAAAACCGTCACAACACGTTCACCTACCTTTATTACATGAACACTTATTGTTCGCACACGGTGCCTGTGTTCCCTTTCAGGCAGACGACAATCTGTCCGTTCAAGAGAGCTGTGTGAACCTTTATACATGTGCGGTTTCATGGAAATCTCCATTAACTTTCGTGCTGAACCAAAAGTGTTTAAGGCTAATTTGGAGCTCATCAGCATCCAACTCAAATGTTTTAGAAGCATGTTGAGTCTGTTCGGTGTTCTGCTGTGCCTACTCTTGTCTTCGTCCAAATGGGCCACACACTCAGCTTCGCGAAATGTGTTTTTGGGTTGCCACTTCGTTAATTAGCGTAACACATTCTGTGGACATTAGGCTGCAAATCTTTCCGGGTTCATCGCCTCGGAATATATTTTAGGTGTGGCGTCCATCATTCCGCTCAACAGCATCAACACAATCTCGCCATGTAATTTCCACTTTTAGCGTCTATGAGTGTAGTCGGGGCCTTCAGTGTGCCTACGTCAGACAGCTAGCTTGATTAGAAATGAGAGAGAGGTCAAATGGACACTGGAATCAAGGTAGTGATAGAAATCACCGGATTGGGAGAACTCATTGTTCTGCTAACATAGTATCAACCGGTGTGTCACAGCATTCACTTAATGCTCTTAGAGGATGGCAGCCTACCGTGCTGGCGGGTGGCGATCCACATCGCCGTCAGCTAACACCCGTAGTGCCCTCTACAAGGATGCAGCCATACCTCTAACCAACTTAAGTAGACTTGCACACAGCCGATAACAAGAGAAAACATTGTGAGTTGCTGGGCAAGTAAGCAAGCATGTTATCGTGGTAAAGCGTTAAAATGGTTCGGGCAAGTTTTGTGAAGCATACGATAGGTAGCGGTGAAGCTAGACACTTCTATTAACCACCCAGACGCATACTACCCCCTTTGCTAAAAGTAAACCATCTGGTTAACGGGATGGTTCAAGATAAAGTTGCACAAGTATCAAAGCCACCGTGAGCCTCTGCGATGATGCTGATAAGGACTATCAACCGTAGCACGCGATTGTGCATTGGCGCCGTAAATAAGGAGGATGCATGCATTCCCCTTAGCCCCACATACACAAATCGCTAGAATCGTCAGTTGGGGTTGCATAGTTCTCCCCCTTGTTTTGAATTCAGGATAACAGAATGCGGGAGTGGCAGAGGTGAACAGAGGAGAGCCTGCATTTTCATTGCCATGTGTGCCGCATGAATTTTGGCCAATGCGTGTTGCGGTGACATCCCTCCAACGCTTGATGCAGCCAGCATAAATAGGTTTATTGCTAAAGAATAGTATGATCTGTCCCAATGAGGTTCTCGTCTTTGACATAAATTATAGTAGACAGAATTGACCTGAAGTCTAAAGGAATGCCAATTTTGCAGTGATTTATTACCTCTCCGGGGTATGGACTTGTTAGAAGTGATGACAGCCGCCGAATACCAAAGACATGACAATTACCGCCCAAGAGGCAAAACTCGGCAATTTTTTTGCGTTTGACAAATTATTGCTGCAAAATAATCTTTCCTGTTGCCACCATACATTACTAAGCAGCCCATAGAACATGTCAATATCCTTCACATCAGTTCTGATAGACTGTCGGGAAGGCGAGTGGCGACACTGCAGACAGTTCCATTTTGCTAAGGCGATGCTATATTCATCGAACTGCTCTTTTTCCAGCCATCCCTTCTTCTCCTCGCCCTCACCTCCAACCTTTCCAGCTACCGTGTGCGCTGGTACATCCGCCTCCTCTCCATCGACACAACGCGCGATGCGCGCCATAGAATGCCATGAAGAAATGTTTGGTGTGCTCCTCCCTTCCAGAAATAACTCCTTTTTGACTCGAAACCTAACATTTTCTGCCAAAGATGTCTTTTAAACACAGGAGAAATTCGACAGACGAATAAAGTTAAGAGTTTTTGATACATTTCAGGAGTGCAATCACTTCTGCATCCAAAGTCAAGATGACGCTACCTGCCTTGCACTCAGAGTATTCCAGTCGCCGTAGACTGCAGGTAGGAGTGCGATTTCTGTGAAGCAAGAAAGAGGCTTACAGGTGGTAAAAGGAGGGTGTCTCTCGATGCCAACAATGCTGCAGAGTGTGTACTGCCTCCGAAAGAAGAACGCATGTAAACTTGTGGCTTCGCATGCAAACACTCCCAACTGCCTCACATGAGTCAGAAAAAGCGCTGCAATAAGCAATTTCAGGAATAATGTCTCTCGAGATGGCGAGTTAGTACACAAATTCAGGCCGATTAACCCACTTCAGCTGCACTGCAATGATCATCACCTTTGAGGTAAGGAGTTAGTCTGCGTGATAAACGTTTTGTCACCTAGTCAACGACTTGTCCACACCACACTATTCCGTTTTTAACCAGTAATCTACGACTCGGCAAAGGTGCACCATCGATCAGATACAAGATTGAGGTTTGTGCACTAATGACTGAAGGGCAACTACCCGCTATCGCAGAAATCCCTTGGCCCTAATTTATTCATTCAATGGGTTTTAAGGCGCCGCATCTTTTACAATACTTTGCTAATCATGACTGCCGGTTTCGGTTTTGGTCACATAGGTGTTCATATTCTCTAAATCGCGTGGCCTGATCTCCGAGCCATGCCAACAGCCCCGTTCCCTTCGTCTATCATATATATATATACATATGTATGATTGCTAGACAGCTCACAATTGAAGGTAAGCGAGGTAAGGTGTAATGGCTTGCGAAAGGTGGGGTGATGCGAGCAGTTCATTACTACCTCGACCATGTCAAAAGCGATTTGCAATGCTTCCTGAAGGTGAATAAGGTGTCCCAATGTCAAGAAGGCAAATTAACATTTGTCGTTTGACGTCGGTTGAAGCATTTTACTTGGCGACCAGAAATACTAAGCACAATCGTATCCTTTGCTTATAGTCCATGCATAGGCCAAGGAAGTTTTCATATGCTGGGATTGAGCATCCATAATCTGTGATTTTGCCTCTTCGCGAGTGAAGAGTCGTGTTTTCGGAGCAACGCAGGCACTCTGGTGCAAACCAAAGCGCACACCCAATCTGGTAGCCACATGGATAAAGGTGCTCTTCGGAGCGTTACAACTAGCAGCAAAACCAAGTGAGCTGTAGCACACAAAGGCGTTCTCTCGGATGGGCACAGCCAGCGATCTGTAGTGATGTTATCTTCAGTTTGATGCAAACAAAATGCTAATGTTTCAAGCCATTTGTGTGCCTGCCCCTCAGCAATGCCAACTAGACTTAGCTGATGTAAGAGGAGTAAGACTACCGATGACCTGTCAGTCGACCTATCCCGAATAATTTTGGCCTCCAGTCACACAATCCTTCCTCATTCCCACCACCTACCCTCCAAATCACCCATCTATCCATGCGCTCATTCTCCAGTTTCAAGTGTGGTATTCTGTTTTAAGCATACATTAGAAGTAGCTCAATAATTTATCCTGTCGCAAAACCCACTTTGCCTTCATGCAATCATTTGTATCAGCTCTTTTTAGCAACTATTACTCACTTTCAATTAAGGACATTCTCTCGGGAATTATTCACTGCCATTCTTGGCCTAATGAGGTAGGCATCACCCAGTGAACACGTAAAATTTGATTGAGCTTAACCAACAACCTACCATTGTCTTTTGCAAATCTAATTACTTCTATCTTTTAAAATGCGCTCAAACTCTTTTACAATTAACGCGTTTCGATCGACCCTCTACAACTCACCCAAGATTATATGACGTCACACACAGAACCCAGCATGGTTTATAGCTTTACTATCCAGAAAGATGCACAATGCAGGCCTTAAAATTTGCGCCTAATGTAAGCTGACATTGTTTAGAGCTACACGATGTGACTTCATCTCTCCAATAGCCTGCCCAATCGCGTTGTGTGGGCGACCGCGACTGATAAGCAAAATTGACACTTAGCAGCAACACTGTGCTCACCATAATCAATTTCACGGTCAATGCCCAGAGATGCAGCCAACTGCATTCCTCCGATTTGTTTCATAGTCTGCAAGCATCACGAGTGAGCATTATATGACACCATCTCATGCTCCATCTTGTGTTAAGGGGTTGACTTCAATCACCGGCGCAAATGAATCTAATATGGCCTTACATTATAACGCCGCCACTTAGCAGAGTAATTGGTGGATAAGAAGCGGCACATTGTAAATAGCTTGTTTGGGTCGTTGAAGGAGTCTGGAAGGGGCCTACTTTAAGTGGTCGTGTGTGGCAAAGTGTTGACAGGTAGAAGACATAAATCGCGTAGTGTTACGAAGAACCGTATGACTACATTTATCTCATCGTTTTCACGTTTACTCAATTCGCTACTCTTTTAATCGGCACCCAAACTAGACTTTACGAAACATATCACCAAAAAATATTCTTTAATACTTTGGCAGAGCTTTTCTTTGTCATGCACAAGTGACCGCGTCATTTGACAACAAAGGGAAGCTTGGACGTGCCTTAAATAGAAAACGCACTGAACGACGCCTGGCACAATTGATCTGTTTCATCTCTTGTACACTCACATGGATCTTTACCGTATTACAATGCGTCCACAATGAGGCCGCGAGTTGACATTGGCAAAACCTAATTCAACTTTCCTCTGCTTTAGGGGACTCACTTCGAGGCAGTGTTGCTCGCGATCAACCAGAAAGAAGCAGGGATGCCCATAGCCATTGGTCGCTCAAACCAAAATTTACCCTACAATCCACAACAAGACTATAGGGCATGATGAAGTTGAAGATAGCACCTATACAATTGGTATGAGTGTACACAAACAAGCTCCAAGCACATGCGTAGGTGTTATATCTAAGCATGCCAGTGGCAGATGAATCAGTGGATGAGTAATATTATCAGGAGCGCCTTATTCACTTTAGAACCTTATGAAATTTTTCGCACTATCAATGTTATTATCAAAAAGATTGAATTATGTGTCATATGAGGTAAAGAAATTGGTATATAAGGAATGTTGCGATATTAAGGAGTTGAATGCCGGTGAATTTATAGATCCACTGCGTTTGAATATATATTGCCTTGTCAGTAGAAATTAACAGACCACTTGAGCATCATTGCAAAATCCAAATGCATATAATTAGCAATTAATTGACAACTTAACTATTTGAAATCAAGCTAATCATGAAGACTTCTTGGCATTTGCCAGGTTCGTGTGACAGACTTTGCTTTAGGCGGTGGAATGGCATTCCAGATAATGTGGCAGCCGATAAATGACGGTGGCATCTACATGTCTAGCATTCTTCATTCATGCGGTATCTCGTCAACCTTGATTTCAGTTCGAACCCAGCTTAAAAAAGTGATTGCGGTTTTTTGAATAAAATATTTATAGGCGATGCGTGCAGTGCAGTGATTTCTTTATTTCCATCCATTTTCCTGCGCCTACCATCGCAATGAGAATTTTGGTTCTTTCTGAGATATCATTATCGTCTTAGACGAAACAGCGAATCGATAGCTTATCAATGGGAGGTTATGTGATGGCCTCCACCGACGTCGGATGGACCAGCCTGCTCCTCGGGGACGAAATTCGAGAGCTGTGTTCCCGCCGCATGCGTAAAAGGTACACTAAAATACGCAACTACTAACCACAGTACTCGTGCACAGAGAATGTCTGCGATGCAAGGAATTGGACATTTAATGCAAAATTCTAGTTCTTAAGCGACCAACTCCATCTTAATCAAATAGTAAAGCTGATCAAAGCAAAAGATTGTTAAAACTCACAAATCGGAATTAGGTCTTGCCAATCTTAACGTGCGGCTTCATTATGGGTTCATTGCAATGCGAAAAGACTACCGATTGTGTGCGAGAGAAGAAGCAGATCAATTGTGATAGGCGTTAGTCAGTGCGTTCCCCCAAGGAGGAGTCATAGTTTTCTAAAGTTGAACACCTTATATTTTGTAGCGATCTTACTCCTGAGTACCTATTTTGGCAACAAGACGTAGCGATTCCGATCACCTGCTTGGTAAACTCATATTCAGCCTCCGATTGACCCTGTCCATCTGCATTATGAAGTTGTAAGGCATACATTGCAAACACACCCAAATCCCTCTCTCCATCACACACACACACACATTCTGACAGAAGCATACAACCACCCACCGTCTCCTTGGCACCGTTGGATCATTGACAGTCACCAACGAAGTGAGTAATTTTGTTATCCCTGCACCTGATGTCAGAGTGTTCGGCTGACTGGGTTGCGTAGAAAAGGGCATAGTTGGTTACGTAGCACGTAGGAGCAAATATGGGAGGGTGTAAGCCTTGGTAAGTGTGGAACCTACATGAGAGAGACAAGGAATGAGTTATCGTCGCCGTCATGTGATGATAGGGGTGATGTCTGCTAGACCTCGAGGATGGCTCAATCTGATCGTCTGCCGCACTGCTTTGGTCTGCTTGTAAAGGATATGGCATTGACACTTCAAAATGCATCACATCTTCTGTGGAGCTTCTGTTCCACACAATCACTTATTAAATGGCTGAGATATAGGCACATTATTTGTGTAAATCTGCCCATGGTGTGGCATGTGATGGCGAGGAGTTTGCTATTGCCATAACGTTGTGAAATAGGGATGATTCAGTTTGACAATCATGGTAGGTCTGCTTGGCCTACCATGATTGACGAGACTATCGCACCATGTTTCACCATGCCATGCTTTGCGTACAAATAGGTGGGATTTTCTCGCCCTCCTAGTCCACTTGCCAAAATGATATGCCCACGGAACGGTGAGTTGACAATTACAGAGTGAATGCCAATCTCTCACATAAATGTTGATCTGCACAAGCAAAGTAGTGACTCTGCATAATTTTTGCTTGCCAGGTCTCTTTGTGATAGTCATCAGCCTGATTACCCTCCTATCTGTTGTATCGCATCAGGTGTCCACAGATGTAGAACAGGCCCAAATGCTAGAGGCTCATTTGGAAGTTCGAGAAAATGTTTACCCTCCTGCCAGCGATATGCTACTAATGGTGTGTACCTTCTCCTCATGGCCGTAGTTAGCAGCACACTTGTCCGCACTTCATGTTACCCCACGTAATAGTACACTTAGCAACATTTGATAACGTTCGTTTCTACTTATCCAGGAGTACTCGAATGAACTGGAACTACTAGCAGATTATTGGGCCAGTCGATGCAGATTCGAGCATCCCGATTGGACGTAATATCCACAGTACAAGGGACTTGGCCAGAATATAGCAGCTGTCGGTGGTTTTAAGCCAGCTATCACCGAAGCCGCTTGTGGCTGGAGGGATGAATACAAGTATTACAGCTACTTCAACAACTCCTGCAGCTACGTGTGGCCATTACACACAGGTGAGAGAGCAGCATGTGCACGCTGCTAGTTGGACGCAGCGCATAGATGCTATTCGGGGTGCTTTGAGTCATTTTCCCCAAGTATTAAATGAATACCTGCATGTTAATAAAAGGGGTGGAAGCAAACGGGCAGAAGTAAAGTACATGATATTATGTGGCAAAGCACCAAGTAGCATAGCTCGTCATGCTTTCTCTGTGCATAACCAGATGGTTTGGGCGAATTCAAATCTGGTGGGTTGCGCCATGCGACAATGCAACTACATGCGGCCTGAGTGGAGAAATCCACAATACTTTACAGTGTGTCAACACAAGCCTGCGTAAGTGTGATTCCCTTTAAAGAAGATTGCTGGATTTGCTGACTGACAGACTGAGTGGATGACTGTTCAGCTGTTGGAACAGCACATCTTTGGTTTGAGCGATTGTGACAGGTGTAGTGAATCCTTTTAGGGGGAACTACCATGGAAGACTGCCGTATACATATGGAGCCAGTTGCAGCAAATGCCCGAAGGGATACTTCTGTTTCCGCAAACAGTGCGTCAAAAAGCCTACATGCAAAAAAGTGCTGCCGACATTGGTGTTGAAGGATCCTAAAGACAGAACTCTGCCGAAATGCGTGTTGTGAAATTGAGCCTAGCAATCACCGCCTGGACTGGTTACATTTGTTCTGACGTCGTTGGCGTCGAGCACGTCTCCTCCTTATCCCACTGCGTCCACTTTCCTTCCAGCTTTGAGTGCCAAGCCATTTTATGCTGGTGATAACTCTAATATAATCAGTGTCTTCTTCGCTGTTGCCCAAGAGAATGGATGATCTCTGTCTTAGGTATTTGCATGCCTCTCTAGAAGGGAGCGAAAATGGAGTAGAACTTAGGCGTTCATCTTTTGCAAGCACCGCGATCGCCAATGCTCTACAAATCGTGGGAATGTTGACATACTTAAGGTAGGATACAGCTGAAAAGTAGTTAAGTGTAGACATATAGTCATAATCAAGTTTGGAATGTTGCGCCCTTAGCACCTGAGAAGGGTTTATGCATCGCAGCATAATTATTCGCCTTTTCATCCTATTTTGCTGGATTTTAGTGGCTTAGACTTCTGTTGTAGATTGGTAGAGGTGGCATCAAACCCATCACTGATCAATTACTTTAGTTATTGCAATGTTGTCATTCTTCTCTAGTAGTGTCTACACTCTGACTGGCAAGATACCTGACTGGCTAGTTCGCATGCAACCCGCACTTAATTATACTTTGACCTCACCAGTGTTTAGCAAATGCGGCATGCTATTGGATACCTCCAAAATGCCATTTGATTTGTCTAAGATTTGAAGCAAACCATGTGTTGCGTTATTGTGCCTACTTTGCGGGTGCAGTTTCGATTATAAATGATGCATTGGTGCTTTGACAATTAAAGTCGGGCAAATTGACATAATTGAACCGCGATGATTCGTATGACTCGGTGACAATTTCGATACTTAAGTGGCCTACGTATGCACACAGTGCTGATTGACGCTTACTGTGCCGCTGAGTAGAAGTGGTGAAATTCTTTTGGCGCCACAGAATAGAATAAGTTCGGTGCGGATTATGGGTGTTGATTTTTGCGATGGACATGACTTTGATGAGGGTGACCATTTGCCAACGCGTAAGAGTGGGGTACATAAATGATAGTTATGGGGCAGGATTTCAACTGATGAGGATAAAATGGACAAGAATGTGATGTTCAAAAGTGTCCACTAATCAGACATGGATGTGAGACATTAAAATACGCGTAAGTAGGACCTTTGCTAAGGATGCACTTATGTTCAACAGTCGGAGAATTCACGATAGCCCAGTGTTTGGAGTAATAGCGCTACCAGCACTGGATGGAGCATGAGATGCCACAAATCGACTCCATTAGTCGATAGTGTCGTGCCAAATTTAGAAGATGTCGGGCGGATTGTAGTTGTGCAGGGTGGTGAGAATTAAGTTTCGCCGTACCTTACCTATCAACATCCAGTATACTCAATCCGGTAGCAGTGGTTCCCGGATATTGTGACCTAAACACCCTAACGATGCCCTAGTCATGATTCTGATGAAACACATGCACACATTAAAACTCGCCAAACACGACCTTTTCTCACCAAGCTGAGACAAAAACAAGGGAGTGAAAGCACACTGAGTACTCTCTAAAAGGGAATCAAAATCAGGTGAAATGGTCCATTTTGAGGTTGGAAGATTCCAGTCAATAGAATGAATAGGATTCAATGAGCAAAAAGTTGGAGCTGTCAGCATGTAGTACACACCAGTGCTGACTGACGACCGCTTGGCGTCTCGTAAAAGCAGCGCAAACGGTAGTATAGACGTTTGTTCAAGATCCAAAGGAACAAGTGGTCCACGTAGGAAATCGTCCACCCATCACCCGTGCAAGTGACCTTTAAACCAAGAAGCATCCACATATCTCTTGAAGCAAATGCGACATGCAGAAACATTCACAACCAAGGTGAGATTATTCAAAAATCTTACCAGCCACAAAGGCAGATTGATACAGTCTGGCGGTGGCGCAGGCTGCGTGTCGATGTCTCAACCGTAAGAGACACCACACCATCTCGGCTTAGGCTTGTTCGATTCGCGTCAGTCCATTGACTAAGGAAAGCAAAACGAAGTGCACTTCCGAAGGGTACTACAGCTGTGCTTGTGTCCAGTAAGCAGCACTAATATCATAAAAAATTGGGTGATGCGAACGCCGCTGGGTAATTGTCAAGGATTAAGGGAAGTGATAGCTTGCACGCACAACAAGGGAAAGGAGGATTTGAGGTAGTGGAGGAGAGGGTGATAATGGGAAGTGAGTGATGGAGTAGGGAAGAGGCAAGTTAGTGCAAAGCAATGCCATCAACAGCGACCATACCGCGTGGGAAACACCGGTTCTCGTCCGATCACGAAACTAAGCTACGCCGAGTCGGGTTAGTACTTGCATGGGTGATCGACTGGGAATGCTCAGTGTTGCTGGTCCTCTCTTCTTCTTTTACTTTCTCGTTCGCCCCTTTTGCCCCACCTACCTGCTTACCTACCGGTCTGCTCTGCACTGCGATCCACCTCACCTTGAGCGATTGCAACCGCTCCTCCCCGCTGCACGACATCCTCATTTCCATTCCATTGTGTGGCACCATAGGTTGCCACCATGCTTGGTGGGCATTGCGCATCTATTTACACTGGCATGTGCCAGAGTGGTGGAGGATGCGTAACGGCGGAAAGCAAATGGAATGGTGAGGGGATGGGGCCTGGCATGTGGATGGATGCATGGGTAGGTGAGTTAGAGGCAGGCCAATAGGTTGTGGTGTAGTGAGCTCGCCTAGTGATGCAGCAAAGAAGGAGAGTGCATGAGGCATCGAAATGAAATCCTCTCCTCGCATAGCCGGGAGAATCAATTGAAGGTCATGCTCTAGTCATTGCTGTTGCTCCAAATCGTTGCACAAACATACTGCTTCCAATTCTTTTCCATGTCCTACCTATCTCGCCACATTCCTTTTAATTTCAACCCCAATGCATCAAGTGAAATTTGAAGGCGGTCAAAGGAAGCGGAGCAGGTTGTCACCAAAATTTACAATAACGTAGATTGACTCACGCAAAATTGACAAGTTATGGGTTGAGAAGGCAGCACTACGCATTGTCAGAGTTCTGCATAGGGAGAAAAAGCTGAGCAGTGTCCAGAAATGGCTTAAGGCACAATACCTGGGGTCATTTTGTCTTCACAATGCCAAAGTAGTCCTAGCTTTTACGGAAAGCACCTGATCCAACCAGCAAGGCACTAAAGCCAACTTCGCTGTTTCGCTACCATTAGAATTGCGAATGAATTTGAAGTGGCCCCCATAAGGACGCGGCTGTACCCATGAGCAACCCAGATGATCCATGTTACCGATAACGAAGGAAAAAATGCAACTAACTGCTCTTCTTGCACCCATTCCTTCTTGTGTGCACTGGTGCGTCTGCCTGGTTCCATCCGCACAATGTGAGAAGCGTGCTATAGGATAATATGAAGAAATATTTTGGAGTACTCGTCCCTTTTAGAAATTAACCCTTCTCTTCTGACTTAGAGCTTAGCAGCTGCTGTCAAAGTACCTTGGTTAACACAAAATAACTTATTTAGACCTAAATTAAAGGCACCGATTTTTACTACTTTTCGGGATCTGATAGCATCTGACTCCAAACAAAGATACGACTGAACTGTAGTGCCTCTACACTAAGCTCTGTAAAACTGTGCCTTTCTATCTAGGAGTCATCTCGGTCTAGAGGCCATGATGGACAAATTTACCACTTTGAATATGGGTCCTTCGGAGGATGCAAGGAATCTCTTGTTGTCCAGAGCCGTGTTGCAATCCATACTCCACGTATTTCCTCTATGATTTTAATACCCTCGACCAACAATGCAGCATTAAGTTCACCACACCACCACCTGTTTCTGCAGTGGCTGGTCCGCAGGTTAGGGTGACTATAGTGCAGTGCATATTTCCCCTTTCGCACTGCACTGTGAAATCGTACCATTACAGCTCCTCGCACCAAAGTGCGACCAGACAGTCTAGCTCTCGCCATGCTTTTAAACGTACCATTCAACGTGCGATGACTCGGTTCCATCGTTGGCGTCCTTGCTATGGGGTGATGGCTGATATGCACCACCACCAAGAAGGTGACAAATGGCTTACGTTAGGTTGCACTCCTCTACCACACATTTCGCTGATCTGGTACAGCGTTGACGGATACTCTCACTTCTCTGTTCCTCTGCCATTCATGAGAATACGTGGTACAAGACTGCGTCGCTAGAGCTAGGGTTCAGTACGCTGGGTGAATGCATCATCACGCTCATTCCCCTCTAAAATCTTCCCCACATTTCTAACGATTTATGCAAGGTCCTTGCAACCGGACGGTACGACCAAAGTCGCTTAAATGGGCAGAGCAGAAATCGACCCTGTATTAGATCTGGAGTTGTACGTGCCCCTTGGAACCCGAACAACACAAAGTCCAAATCAGCAGCATGCTCCGGAATATACCTCTCCACGAGGGAAATATCACCTAGGTGTACTGTGAAATCGCTTTAAGGAAAAGCATGACCAGAGCATTTCCCTATGGGCACTCGAAAGTGATAGCCAACAAGTGAACCCGTCTCCTTGACGCTAAAGTTCGTGGATGAATACATAGCCTTTGGAATGTGCACTTTTGCCACCAAAAATGACATTTTCCCATCTATCAAACCCTTCTATTCTCAACCATCTTAAAAGATGACTTCTTCATGAATGGAACTTAATTGCGTTCGCTGCGAATATGATGTCATGGAAAAATGAAATCACAGACTTACTTCATTGCTCGCACCAACGCCATACACTAAGTAGCAGCTCGACGACCGAAAGGTAGTAAATACACAGCATGCCACATTGCCGTTAGTCGTCGTCGTACAACTACTGGTATTGAAAATAGGTAGACAACCTCTTCTTCATTCGATGGAAGTGTTGGACTGGATCAGGTGTCAAACTGCAAAACATGCGTCCTTGCCAGTAGCTGTCCCAGTGTTAGTAGCGTAATCCCATCTGTGGATGACACATAAGTGCCTCATTGCGCGCCAAGACCACGCAGTTCACACAGCAGGACCACTCATGTCTTGCATCCTTTTAAGCATTAAGCATCGACATTCATCAAATCCTGCACCCTAGGCTGAGGTGCAACATTTATGCCCAGAGGAAGGTAGAGTTCATATGAAAAGGGTATATGTAGGATGAAATAATGCATTTATTTTTATTTCTCAAATAATGCCAATTGCACCAACAAAAGTGGGACATTTTCCTACGTCGAATGAGTTCGGAGTACAGAAATGAATACGAGCAAAGCTGGCGTGGCCCATTGACTCAAACTACCCATGATTACAAAAAATAAGCCTTGGCCAACGCCACCATATTTACTTTTTGGCAACGAAATATCTCATTCTGTCGCAGTACGTTTGCTTGATTAATTCAACTCAACCCAAACTAACCAACACCTAATTTGCATAGCCTATGCACTAATGCACACTATTTAATAATCAGTTCAAAGCGAAATGCGGCAGCTGCACTCTCATCATTAACATAAATCATCGTAAGGCGACATTTTTGACATACTGATGAGCCATAAAATAATAGAAGAGGCTCTCGACGATTCTAAGCACGACCGGAGAGCTAGAGATCGACACCTCAGACTGCAGAATCATAAGGCAACTTTGAATTGCTTCACAAGACGGTTCTCTAACTTCTTGCCTTACATGCCAGGTAAGCGCTCAAACACCTATGCCACAGGTGATGATGCCTTACCCAAAACGTAACGGTGTATCATTTCAGCTCACACACACCTCGCCCACACAAATCAACAAGCAAATTGATCACCACCCATGCAAGCTTGCCCAATCCTAACTTGCCTTTGTTTGCGAAGAAACACAAATAAATAATTAACAACTTTTAATTTACCACTGATGGAAACTGTACAGAAAGACACAGCATTGTCGAGACGTCATCACAGCTTAAGAGACAGATATAGACATCAGGAGTGGTGATGATTAGAAATTTGGAGAGTTTTGAGCTGCTCTTCATTCGGGTGCCACCGGAAGAAACGGTTGACCAGTCTTTTGCCTCCTTTCCCATCAACGCATGATCATTAGGATCCACACCGACAGGTCGCCGTTATGACCCGCTTTGGATAGTGGATCTCACGTCTCCACTGATCCGCACTATTGACATCTGAACCTACGAAACCATGACAATAAACAGGGGCTAAGGAAACTCGCATTAAATACGAGAGAAAATGAGGCCTGAAATGAGGTGCTGGTTTTAAATCTATCAAATGAACCATGATACAGCGCTATCATATGAAGTGGTAGGCGCTAGTTCACGTTATACCCCAAGTAGAATTCGTTGATCAAGAATGTCACAGAACAGCGGCAGCGCCCATACACAACGAGGTGCGGTGATGAACCGAGTTTCTTGTGAAGGAAGTCGTCCACACTCGTGGACATGCGCACCGGCAGGAGACGTCAATATATTCGGCAATTAGACATTTGAGTGATGTATACGCATTCCGATCGGTGGCATCCCTGCAAATGGTGTTTTTTAGCCCATTCATACAGTAGTACTTCCTGAAAACGCTTAGTGGCGAGGTAAAATTCCCCATACCCAGTGTCCAACTGACACCCAGCATACCCTACCGTACAATTTTGCAAGGCACGAATGCATTCGGATTAATGTTTCCAGTAAGTTGAGCTTTAAGATTTCCTTTTAATTTCGAGGATAACGGATGATGGGGATAGATGGAAAGAGGAAGTACCTTTATGACCAATCTTCCATGCATGTCAAGACCAGTCTCTGAGTAATGCGCGAGGGACTTAAGCGGCTTAACCACGCCACAGCTTCCCTCCACCCCTCCAAATAGATGGACATCACAATCGGGAGGCTTGGAAATCCGAAGTGATGCGATTGGTATGGAACTGTCTTTTCCAAACATCATCCTACACACGGACTGCAGCAAAATCAACAAAAATAATGCTCAATATCGTCTGGCGCTCAAGCACAAGGTTCGGGTCCGTATGCACTAAAACTTGAGCATATCTATGTCGGTGACGTCCCCTCTCTCCTCCTCAATACCCATTGCGCCCTCGGCTCCGCTGCATGAGACACGTGCATGACAGCAATCAGACTATGCGTATTACGTGTAATAGACGGGGCGTGCGTGTGCGCGTGGACCTAAAGCAGCAGAACGTGTACCATGCATAGTGCAGCTGAACATAGTAAAGTATTCCTTTTCTTTCCAATGTGAGCAAGTTCCAACCTAAGCATTACATGTAGCAATAATTAATCAAAATCAAGCAATGGTCTCGAGAAACACTCGCGACAATGGCGTCAAGGCGGTGCTAATTATAGCATCCCCGACAGTCAGATGTTCCGACTAAGGTGAAGCGATTTCAACAAGCTCACTCACATCAGGCAGGACCGTACACACGTTCCAGTGCCACACATCGCTGAAGTGAAGCAGATGAAGATAAGTAGGCGAGCAGGTTCATGGACAGTGAAATAATCATATTGCCTCACCTTCGCCTGCCTGTCTATCCAAACCTCTAACATCCAACAGATAAGTGAATTGGGCGTTAGTAAAGAAACAGATGAAGCTTAACGCTTGCCAGTGCCCATTTATCTGTGCCTCGAAAAACGTTCACCGACTATCAGCCATCAAGACCATTAATGCGGCTGACCTATGGAAGACGCCAATCCTGCACTTTTGCCCCTCTCCACCACATGTCAGCCAACTATTAGACCCAAGGCAATTCAACTAGAACCAACGCTAATTACTACTGCGACTAAAAAGAAGGAGGAGGAGGGGAACTGCGCTGGAACTGCTGCGTTGCTACAGCATGGAAAGCAAGCAAGTTGAGGTAATTAGTGGTTCGCCTTTGCTTTAAGTACACACTGCATTCACATGTATTTCGGAGACAAACATCCCAGGACGCTTCTTCCGATAATGATAAATGCGCACAGTTTAGTGTCTTAAGCAGAGAACACTAAACAGTCAGATACCCTCAAACTTGCATCGTCAGCAGACGGAGCCAACGAAATTGCTTCATAATGAGGGAAATCTAGATGCGCCTCAAGTGCGCACTAATCCACAACATGATCCTCCGCAAATCCCCAAAACAGTGCGAAGAGGTAAAGCAGCAGTAAGCTTCCTAACCACAAGTAGACCAATTAGCATATACTCATTCAATACAAGTGTGCACATCGCCCATGCTACTGTTCCGACTTGGAATGAGGTACACTTATTTGAAGGCAATGCTTACAGTCCACTGCAGATGCTCACACTTGGTGTGATGCAGATTGCCCTATCCTACCTGTCAACATCCAGTGCACTCAGTCCGGTAACAACCAATTTGGCATACTTGGCAATAAATACAAGCAACTTGTCCCAATCAAGCTTTGAATGCCCGTGCATACTCATTGAATCCTGATAAATACAATCTTTCCCGTTTGGACTAGAATGCCAACATAAGTAATAGGCGAATATACACTACCTATCCTTCAAGACGGAAAACCAAGCAAGATGCACGAAATGGATAAGTCCAGTCGTTGGTATGACTATATATCAATGAGCACAAATCAAAACTGCCAATACTTAATGTGTACCAATGCCGAGTGAAAGCAACAAGACAACTTATGGCATCAAACAAGTGGGACATGTGGAAAATGAAAAAGTAAGAAGAGGCACAGTGAGTCCTGAACCAGCGCTGAATTCACATTCAACAGGAAGTGTCTGTAGCTGGTACAAAAGACGGCACTTTGCAGTCAGGCCTCACACCTCATCAAAGCAGGCAAACAGCAAATTGAGACTTTTCAAATGTGCATAAATGTGCATTTATACACACCTATGAATTGGCGGGTTCCTTCCTCCACCTATCCACAATCACTGCACCCTCCAACGTTGCTCTTGTTGCCAGCAACGTCACAACGCAGGAGTAACTGCACAACACCGCTTGCGTCCTACTCTGCAGACTTCCAACAGTTTTGGCAATAACTCATCAGCGAACGCTGACTGCCAAAACGCCCATCAGCAGCGGCACAGCCTCAGCGAAATACCTGTCCCTTGCAGGCGTCATCATTTTCGCAGCAGAATTCGATATTTGCATCCACCCCTCAGCTACGCCAACAAACGTTAGGTTCGAATAACATCCTTGTATCTGCAGCAACAAGCTGAGGCTTAAACAAGCCATGTCGATCAAACCAGTGGATGGACGTTTAGTGTGACAACGGCGTAAACTGCAAGTTGACATCCCTTCGAAGCAGAATTCTTACGACCTTGCCCTGGGCCTATTCAGATCCCGCCTCTCAAAACTGCAGAGGACCACATTCTGTTCGTCAATGAAAGAAAAACACTCAAGCATCCCTTTATGGAGTGCTGCAGCTTTACCCGCGTCCAATTAGCACGACAGATTCCAACGATACGGTTGTTGCAACACCTTGAGGAAATGCAGCTGTTGCGCTGAATTTGGGAGAAGGCCTTGAGAAAAGGGTACAAGACTAGTTCGTCAAAGCACAGCATGGAGCATGTCAACTTATAAGCCTAAGCTCACTTGTATCACCGCACAGCAAAGAACAATAGGGAGGTCACACTTCAAATTCATCACTTTTTGTAAGCTCTCAGGGCTCATTAGATACACCACCACCGACAAGAGCATTCTTGTCGCCGTTAAAGTTTGAATCATCGTTAATGCCGAGTAAAGCCTGAAATTTTACGGTTCTCTTTCACTCTTCAACCAAAAGAGCCTACCTGGCCCTTATACTGTCGCAAATACAACGCGCAACGCACGGCAGACAATATACTAAATAAAACTAATGGCCTTGAAACTGCCATAACAGACAAAAAACTGCTGATTAAATGTCTTTCTAACTTTAGGAATACTAAACAGCGATTAAAAGCTGAATTCTGTTTTAAAACGTTGGTACGGATAACTTATGTGAGAATATAAAATTAAAAAATTTGTATGTGTTCATAAAAAACTTGCAGACAATTAGATAAGAGACTAAACACCACGCAAAGTGATCAGTATCTGCGCTAAGAAAAATTATGGTCAAACATGCTGCTATGCATACGGCAATTGAAACCCTACCCTTGAGCAGGATGTAAGTTTTGTTACCAAATTGGAAGCAGAATAGTGAACTGTCGGTGTAGTACTTTGCATGTACTACTGGTTTTGTTCAGGGTCACAAGGGTGGCCATCTTGCCCAGCTGCGTAGGCTGGACGCTGGGCCATGCCAGCGGCTCATTTCCTTCTGCCTGTTGAATATATATATATATATATATTCCACCCTAGTATTCTGCCTTCTTTTGCCTTCAAGGCAGCCTCGGGACTCCACAGTCGGCTTCAATAAAATCGACGCTCACCACACATGAAGTTCTAATTTCCTCCCGGCCTCTCGCACCAAGAATGCACTTGAAGTGACATAGATTTACACAATGAGTAAAATTATAGTGTCCCGAGACTCCCTTAAGGGCAAAAGAGAACAAAATATTAGGTCAGAATACATTCATAGAATTAATGGACAGAGGAAACGGGGCTGTGGTCATGGCTTGGAGATCAGGCCATGCGATTAGGAAAATATGATTGCCAATGTAACCGAAACCGAAACTGGCAGTCGTGATTAACAAAGCATTGTAAAAGATGCGACGCCTTAAAATCCTTTAGACGAATAGGTTAGGGCCAAAGGATTTCTGTGATAACGGGTAGTTACCTTTCAGTCATTAGTGCACAAACCTCAATTTCGTATCAGATCGATGAGGCGCCCCTGCCGAGTCGTAGATTAATGGTTAAAACAGAGTAGTGCGGTGTGGACAAGTCAGTCACTAGGTGACAGAACGTTTGTCGCGCAGACCAACTCCTTACGCCAAAGGTGATGATCGTTGCAGTGTAGCTGAAGTGGGTAAATCGGTCTGAATTTGTGCACAAACTCCCCGTCTCGAGAGACATTATTCCTGAAATTGCGAATCATGGGGGACAGTCGCGAGTGTTTGCATGCAAAGCTGCAATTTTTCTTGCGTTCTTCTTTTGGACGCAGTACACACTCTGCAACATTGTTGGCGTCGAGGGACACCCTCCTTTTACCACCTGAAGGCCTCTCTCTTGCTTCACAGAAATCGCACTCCTACCTACAATCTATGGCGAATGGAATGCTCTGAGTGCAAATCAGATAATATCATCTTGATTTTAGAAACAGAAATGATTGCACTCCTGAAATGTATTAACTATTCTTACTTTTATTCGTCTATCGAATTTCTCGTGTGTTTAAAAAGGCATCGTTGGCAGAAAATGTTAGGTTTCGAGTCAAAAAGGAGTTATTTCTGGAAGGGAGGAGTATACCAAACATTTCTTCATGGCATTCTATGGCACGCATCGCGTGTTGTGCCGGTGGAGTGGAGGTGGATGTACCAGTGCACACAGCAGCTGCAAAGGTTGGAGATGAGAGTGAGGAGAAGAAGGGACGGGTGAAGAAAGAGCAGTTCGATGAATGTAGCATCACCTTTGCAAAATGGAACTGTCTGCAGTGTCACCACTCGCGTTCCTGACAGTCGATCAGAACTGATGTGAGGGATGCTGACATGTTCTATAGGCTGCTGAGCAATGTGTAGTGGCAGCAAAGAAGATTATTTTATAGCGACAATTTGTCAAACGCAAAAAATTGCCGAACTTTGCCTCTTGGACGGTAATAGTCATGTTTCTGGTACTCGGCGGCTGTCATCACTTCTAACAAGTCCATACCCCGGAGAGGTAACAGATCACTGCAAAATTGGCATTTCTTTGGACTTCAGGTCAATTCTGCCTCCATATATCTATTGACAAAGACGAGAACCTCATTGAGACAGATCATACTATTCTTTAGCAATAAACCTATTTATGCTGGCTGCATCAAGCGTTGGAGGGATATCATCACAACACGCATTATCCAAATTCATGCAGCGCACATGGCAATGCAAATGCAGGCTCTCCTCTGTTCGTCTCTGCGACTTTCGCATTCTACTATGCTGAATTTAAATCAAGGGAGAGAACTATGTAACACCAACTGACGATTCTAGCGATTTGTGTATGTGGGATTAAGGGGAATGCATGCATCCTCCTTAATTACGGCGCCAATGCACAATCGCGTGCTGTGGTTGATAGTCCTTATCAGCATCATCGCAGAGGCTCACGGTGGCTTTGATACTTGTGCAACTTTATCTTGAACCATCCCGTTAACCAGATGGTTTACTTTTAGCAAAGGGGGTAGTATGCGTCTGGGTGGTTAATGGATGTGTCTAGCTTCACCGCTACCTATCGTATGCTTCACAAAACTTGCCCGAACCATTTTAACGCTTTACCACGATAACATGCTTGCTTACTTGCCCAGCAACTCACAATGTTTTCTCTTGTTATCGGCTGTGTGCAAGTCTACTTAAGTTGGTTAGAGGTATGGCTGCATCCTTGTGGAGGGCACTACGGGTGTTAGCTGCCTGTGATGCGGATCGCCACTCGCCAGCACAGTAGGCTGCTATCCTCTAAGCGCATTAAGTAAATGCTGTGACACACTGGTTGATACTATGTTAGCAGAACAATGAGTTCTCCCAATCCGGTGATTTCAATCACTACCTTGATTCCAGTATCCATTTGACCACTCCTCCATTTCTAATCAAGCTAGCTGTCTGACGTAGACACACTGAAGGCCCCGATTACACTCATAGACGCTAAAATTGGAAATTACATGGCGAGATTGTGTTGATGTTGTTGAGCGGAATAATGGACGCCACACCTAAAGTATATTCCGAGGCGATGAACCCGCAAAGATTTGCAGCCTAATGTCCACAGAATGTGTGACGCTAATTAACAAAGTGGCAACCCAAAAACACATTTCGCGAAGCTGAGTGCGTGGCCCATTTGGACGAAGACAAGAGTAGGCACAGCAGAACACCGAACAGACTCAACATGCTTCTAAAACATTTGAAGTTGGATGCTGATGAGCTCCAAATTGACCTTAAACACTTTCGGTTCAAACCGAAATTGAATGGAGGTTTCCAAGGAACCGCATATTTATAAATGTTTACACAGCTTCCTTGAACAGGCAGATTATCGTCTGCCTGAAAGAGAACACAGGCACTGTGCGTGAACAATAAGTGTTCATGCGATAAAGGTAGGTGAACGTGTTGTGACGGTTTTCAAATTCAAACCACACATAGGGATAGGAGTCGTGGAGCGATGCCGGTTGGGTAAGAGGCAGTGTTGGTTTGGTGACAGGACAGCAGCCTAATACGGTGGTACAGGATACAGACACGAGAGGAAGAAAAGGGGGAGAAGGAGGTGAAGTACCCACCCTGAGCAAAGTCACCAATTCACCAGCTGCGCATGATACACGCTCCAATCGAGACAGGTTTCATCATGCCCGCTTATGAGGACAGCGCATGGCCTGACTCACACTGTCGGCGTTCCCGCTTTCGCCAGCACATACTCGTGTGGGTGAGGTGTGACTGTTGGCATGGCCTATGCATGTAAAGTCACAGTCAATAGAACAACAACTAATCCGGGCTCTCATTTTGCACTTAACTGACACGAATACGGCCTAGAATACATGCCGTAGAGTTTTAGTAAAGGTTGATTGAATAAGTGAGCAATAATTTATTTAAGGATACATGGACTGAAGGCCGGTACGACTGGCCTGCTAAGGATAACCTGTGTCGCATCATGCGTTTTATCTTTCGCACTCCCTTCGCGACTCTACGCCACCAAAATAAACCTACAGTGAGGACGCAGATTAATATTGGCAAAGCCTATCTCAAATGTGTAATTTCTAACAACTTTCCTGATTTTTATTGGCTTTACCTTTTGACGTAGCTGAAATATGCTAGTTAGCAACTTCAATTTTTGTATTCAATGTGAAATTTTTCGAATCACGGGCATTTTATGTCCACAGGTACCACGTGTAATCTTTATGGTCCTTTGAACATATTTAGGCGAACGTGGTAAACAACTCTCGAACACCATCCTCGCGGAGCAAGTTGATCCTACGGTATTTAGGCTACCTTTATAGAACAGTCTTCTGTAACCAAAATATGTCGGCTTGCTCTGTAGCTGGGTTGTAAAGGGCTTTAAGTGCACAGAATTTTGCTTTGGGACCAATGGGGCATTGTTTTCCTTTAAGGGTCTAAATGAGTTAGACCTTTGAGACTTGCAAGCTTAGACTTCTGGGCAATAAACCTTACTAGCATTAGAGTTTGTTTCTATGTTGGTATACAGCGTCTCTATCCGGCGCGTTCTTAGCCGTAGTTTTGGTAACCGTCGATTCGTAGATAACCCGACATACTGTTCGCCAGCAGGACACACTTGCTCAATGCTTCGGTTCGTCTGTCGGAGTCTATCAATGCTCCTACGCTGACTGGAATTAAAATGGCAAAATGAAATCAACTGGTGTCATACTGGAACAGCTAAAGCATCTGAGACTGGCTGCGGATTCATTTTTTGCCATGCGCTACTCTCAATGGTCAGCAAATGATGGGGCATTAAAAACGATTGCCAAGGTTCAGAAGTTGTATGCTACTTACCACCTTCTTTGGCCGATTAAAGAGCTCAATTCAGCATGTGGCGAGGTAATGCTGCAAGCGTCAAATGCTCAGTGGCACACGTGTCAAGTTTTCTGTTTCATAATTGCATCAGGTGTGCCATGTTACGATTAAATGTGAAGGTTCAAGACGGTCGGATGAACGATCCAACGGGCAGCACCTGGAGACGTTAGTCATTAAGCCGGGATCTGGCTTGGTAGCTGACTTCCTTATTTGTTTTGGTATTTCACAGATATGCCAGAAAATCGTCACGAATAACTTGGGCAACACCACACATTTCTTCTCGCATGACCCCATTGCCACCATGCCACGTAACCAACAGTTTGCAGCTTGACTCACCACTTGCACAGCTCACATTATTTTTAGGCACTGAACAATGCTTACCACTGAAATTTGCTGTTCAATGCTTGAAGCAATACGCTGACTTGCCGTCGATTAATCTTAATTCCCCTTCATTTACCATCCGGGTTGAACGACTGATCCGTCATGTCTCAACTGCCTACCGCGGTAGCACTCCAGGAAGCATCTCTATGGCTGCAGTTTAGAGATGAACAACCATTGTTTGCTAGTAAGTCAACATGAAGCCTGAACTGAAAATTTCACTTACGAGGCCCAAACTCTTCTGCTCTATAATTCGGCGTAGTAAGTTACGCATCACACTCCATGCGCATGTAGTTTCCATGCGCACCCAAAAGTGGTTTCTAACTTGTGTAGCGTGCCATTTTGAGGAAATAGAGTGAGCTGCTTTTTTATTGATCCTCTTTAGGCCTCGGTCTTAACGATTTCCACAGATTATTGCACCAGGACGGACCGCCTTCTGACTACTTCAACCCGAAGATCAGCAGGAGTAACCTTTGGTCATGCGCAAGCATGGGTGAACCACCGAACTTAAAAAACGTGAAGCGGATTTGTCAGCAAACCTTCCTTTTTTGGTCTGGTCCTTTCTTCACAGGCGTATCCTCTGCCAGCCACGCTTAACTAACCATAAGGAACTGCAAAATCCGTTTTAATGCCACAGCGCGGGTTTGATCCTCATCACTACTAGTCCACAACCCTGTCGCACGTAGGTAGCATATTGTGCAATATTTTGGTGAAATACTAAGAATAATGAGAAGGCTTTACCTTTTGACGTAGCTAAAATATGCCACTTAGCGACTTGAATTTTTGTATTCAATGTAAAATTCTTCGAATCACGGGCATTCTATGCCCACAGGCACCACGTGTAATATTTATGGTCTTTTGAAAGCATCTAGGCGAAGTGGGTATACAACGCTCGAAGATCGTCCTCGCGGAGCAAGTTGATCCTATAGTGCCGATAGAATCCATTCCATAACCCTCCATCAATATGCCATCAACCCACCACTTGTCTAAGCCAATTAGGATGTCCCAGAACATTCAGCTTTCTTGCGTTAGCAATCGTCGCAGAAAAGGGAGGAAGACTGAAGGAAATCCTGTACAGTGCGTACCTTACATAAATGTTTTGTTTGAAATCCATAATCAGTTGTTTGTGTTGGCATTCGAATCAAAATCAAGGTCGTAGAGACGCCGTACTAATGGTGTTTGATAAATATACAGGCGCTACTACCATTAATCGGCTTCTATTCTATCTGCGGTCCCATCCTACTGCCCAAAATAAAGTCCGTCACATGATTCGGAAAAAGGCTTAGAAGTGTGCAATGGATATTTTGATTTCAAATACTCAAAATTATCCAGTGTTTATTAGTTTCGGGCCATCAAATTTGAAAATGGGTCATAAGACGATCGCGTACCCCGCTGCTTCTCATTGATAAGGCAAAATGCATTCCGACGCAGTGGATCGCGTTTGTATAATTTGCCAATTTAACGGCATTCAATTCTGCAGTACCTCATCATTGCTCATACCGATATCACAACCTTAAATTACACGAAATCTTATTTTTGCTTTTGTTTTCTGACTGGTTTTCCTTCGCCCCCATCCAATACATCTTTTTATTCGCATTACTGTTTTCCACGTTGCCACTTACTTGACCTTAACAACGCTCTTGTGTCTCACTATGATGGAAATCAATTCAGCACGATTAATTATATTTATGTTTCCTGATCCACAATAAATGTCTGCTTTTCATAGCCCAGTAGCGTCGAAACGGAGAGAGCACGAGTGAATATTCTGCAACCGCACCTAAAAGTTAAGTCATGCGAAAAATTTGTGTGCCAAGAAGAAATCTGACTTCCAGTGGGATAATTTAGACACAGTTGTGCAGCCGAGGACAAGAATGATTTTATTGCTGTGGATGTAAGTGAAGCCATTGTCCGATGGCTCGCCTCCCTTCTTCTTTAGTCCCAAAAACTTTCATAAGTTGACCCAATGTTTCCCTTCTTCAAACGCACTTGCACCAAATCATGGAACCCCCATTGTCAATAGTGTTCACAATGATCGGCATCATCTTTCGGCACTGACCATCAGGCTACCTATTTGTTCTAAGTCAATGATTCCAACAAGCCCGCTTAACCCAAAGTCGTCAGCGTATACACGGAAAAGCGCTGAGATGCATAGTGAACTTGCTGGTTGTTGTGCCAACCTGCTGTGATAGTGGCAATTTGACAATGAGATGTCACGCATGCTTAGATTGCATTAACCACATGAGGTGTGTCAGGTTAATAAGAACAATTCTAAGCAAGTCTGCTTATTGCACCCCAGCGAAAACGGTTTCAACTTAATTAACTGGAAAGAGGTGCCTATACTGCTCGTTTGACTTGAGACTAAAGCTTATTTGGAGGTAAGGGCTATAAATTGCAGCAAAAATTCATGCGGGTCACGGCGTATGTTGCGATGCCTTACCCATCAAAACCCAGCGTGTTCAATCTGGTAGCAGTAACTGCAGTATACTGTAAAATCAGTGCTACAAAAACGTGTTCCAGTCGTATCTATATATTTATGTATGTATATTTATGCAGCTGATGCCAAGGAAACCTAATCGAAGAGAAGCGCCCTCAAATGCAGTTGTCTATGCTGAACTACTCGATTGCCAGAACCGATTCGGAATATTGATTAAAAGCTACTGTTGTTGTTGTTGTTGTTCATGTTGTTGGGCAAGCAAGGTAATAACCCTTTAAAAGCGTTGGCTACGTTTGCGCATTTTCGGCTATTGTAACCTCAGATTCTTCTGCAGCCATTATCAAGAGGATAAGTATAACTTGGCAAATTCAGGAGAAGGGGCACGGTTTTTAGTAATGGCTGCTGAATGTTCAGGGACGCGGCAGCGTAATGCACCTGAGCCCAGTCGATCTTGATTGGTAGGTCGTGTAGATGTCTTAGCACATCAAAGTGGTCAGAACCAAGTAGGGTCTTTTTCTTGTGATTTATTACGCTGAGGGGAGCCTTCGTCGTTGGAGGATACACCCATAGTAGCCCATCTCTCAAACAGTGCTGGATTGAGCAATGCGATGGATGGATGAGGTGCCAAGTCGTCACAGTCGCAGTTTCCAGGGTGCCAATAGATGTTGATGTCGGTGCGACCATTTATGATGCACTAAAGCCATCGGTTCCCGTGGTTGTAGGAAAGAACACAGCTTGAAAAGTGCCAGTTGCTCTCTGATTTATCATCCGATTTTCATATAGATAATTGCTGTAACCAAAGTTGATGTGCCTAATCTTTGACCCTATTAAGCTCACTTCCGAATAACAAAAGCAGAGGACTCAAATGCAGTTATTCTTATCAACGGCAGGTAAGAGCGAGTGGATGTGATTTAAATCGGAGTACCAAAGAAGAATCTAAAATGCTCCAAATCACCAAGGGCCAATGGAGCATTTACTACTCAAGTGTAAATTAACATACCCAACATAAAGCGTCAGTAATAGATTTGGGAGTTTCAGAGTGGTCTCCTGTTACATTGTGGACTTTTGGGCTTTAGCTGTCTCTGTTGCACTACATCACATTGTCAGGTGAGGGTTTTTTAAAACATGTTTCACGTGGGTAAAGGTGAAGTGGGTGAGTGAATGAAAGAAAAGTAAGCAAGATCAGGTTGCTCCTCTCGAAGTTGTTGTCAGTAGCACTGCTTGTTTGCTCATGCCTCCTCTTAATCTGCAGTGAGCTGTAGTGAGCGTGAGAGAAATGCTATATTTCTTCATGCCTTTTGTTTTCGACTCTCTCACGATTACTCATCCTGCGACGGGATCATGAGCATTCCCGAACATTATTAACGCGTCATTGCCTGCGACTGCTTTGCATCCCACAGAGGTGACACGTCCAACTTGCATAATTCCCAATCAAACAAAGTTAACTGATTTCAACCCACTCAAGCGCTAAGTATGCTGCTTCCCTACTTAACCACACCATTCACTATCCATCATGCCTAGCTGGCTGACAATTAAATTTCGATCTCCAAAACCGTTTCGAACTTTTATCACCGGGAACGAAGCGGGATTCTTGGATCAGACGCGCCTAGCCCGTCTGGATTATTTAAATAAAACTGCACTTAACTTATTTTATTTTGTGTTTCGGCTGTCAGCAATCTACGTGTACGCATGCGGCCTCTGCAAAATGACTCCAAAACATGACAGTACACGAGACAGAAATGTCATCTTTACAACCAGCATAAAATACGTAAGGTATGAGCACCAAATCCAAGTCTATAGTACGAAAGCTTGCACACTTACATTCATACTGCTTAAAAATTTGGCTGATAGATGCAAAGGTGGGAAAATAGGAAATGGTTTGATCATTAGACACTGGATCGAAATGTGCGTGGGAGAAGGTTAGAACACTATGTGACCAGTCAGGCGGGCGCAATCGCTGACTTTATTTCTATCACGATTTGAGAGTGCCACAAACGGAGAAACGAGTTAAAGTTTGCTAGGTAATCTGTTTGTGTAGATGCACACGTAGGACGGAAACTTTGCTTATCGTTGCAGTGGTTGCTATGCCTAGCAGTGTGCGGTCAATTTTTCCATAGGATGTTACACACTTCCTTGAATTCTGTCTCATAGTTGGTGTACTTATTCGAGTAGGGATCCTGATTTGCAATCCATCATCTTGCAAGGAGGTCTTTACCACATCGTCAAAATACTCGGCTGACATAACTTGCCCCTGCAAGTGTGCTTCGACAAACGCATAAAAATGACACTGAGCATAATTCGAAGTGACTAGGCTGGGCTTGGTGCAGACTTGAGGAATCCTGGAACTAGTTGCAATGACTACCACTTGGAGTGTAATGTGGATGCATTGGCACCACTGAGATGGTTTAACGCAGCAATAATGCTAATTGGCATTTGCATTCGTTTGAAATTTCAACTGCCTTACGCATCGACGTTACTGAGGGACCTATCTACTGATCATCACTGCCATGACAACAACGACGAGCGAGTGATGGAATGAGAGGACACCGACGTAGGACTCAACAATGAAGTGTTGAAGAACGTTAGAGGCGAGGCGGCAAGAGTGTCGGATCGCAGGGAGGGTGAAGTCCACGAGAGTAGACAATGTGTGCGAAGTAGCCCATCCCCTAAGCCGACGTGCACGCGTGGCTTTACGAGCACACCCAAACTTCTATCGCTCTCAGCAATGCAACTCTGTGTGTGCGTGTGTGCACAACAATTACCGCTGGCTCGTAGAATGGCAGCGACTTTTTTCGTCAAAGTTAAAACTGTGCTTGTGAAAGCGCATGAGCATATCGACCTAGACACTGGGCCGTTTTGCAAACATTACACACTTGGGTCCTTCATGCTAAATTATGCCATTCACCATCTTGCTCAGTACCATTTTCATGCACTTGCAGCACAAATTGCGCTGCATTGCAGAGAGCAGGAGACGGTCTACTTCGCCTTACATCAGTTGTTCATTCTTGTGGAATTGACCCAATACTTTTGCTAACTCAGGTCAACCTTCCTCTTCCCATTTAGCACCCCACATCGCTCTTCCACTGGCTGCTTCACCAACTTTTGGCCACTAGATGCATCGAAGCCGTCCCATTTGTCATTTATCATGTCAAATTCTCGCTTTACAAACAGAGGACATGATTAGCAGTCCACATTACATGATGCGAACTGTAGAACTTATATTGACTTAGTTAAGGTGGCATACCTGCCTGTCTGGAGCACGGGAATAGCGTCATATGCTGAGGAAAACAGGGAGTGGAAATCGACTTCTCCCAATCGAAAAGAATGTTGAGCGCTTAAACGTCCGAAAGAGTCAGCAGTGTTTAATTCTAAATGGCGGAGCATGACCTCCATCAGGACAATTTTCCGTCCACCAAGCAAATGAAATTGACAGTGATGACGAACAATTGAGTTTTAGTGCCTGAGCTAAATACCACTAGTTGATGTTGATTTGATTAGGAAATAGACGATATAAATGCTTTCACATTACAACACACAGAGCAATCACGAGTAATGACAGCTCGCTAATCCATCCAGGTGATTATGATTCCAACTCAGGTTGACTAGTCGTGAGACAGGCCAATTCGGTGTGTGTGTGAGGAATTGTGGCATCGCTCACATGCTTACTTTTGCCCGTTCATAGAGCACTTGAAAGCATGAGCAAACAGCACCAACTTTAGAAAGAGCAAATCCAAGCCTGCTTACTCTCCTTTCACCCACTCACTAATTCATTCACATTCATCCATGTTAGTCGGCAAGTTGAAAGCTCCTTACTGACAATTAGTTCAATTCATTCGCGCATACCACTTGTTTCTTCTCAGTAACAATCAGATATTGCGCAAATTTACGCAGCAGTATGTACGACGTGGCAAGCATTCACTCAGCCCTTAACAAGTTGGAAGCCAGCAGCAATGACTACCTCACAATTGCACAATGTAGCCAAATCGATACCATCCGGTAAATTTAGGAAACGCGGTAAGCCTACTCGGCAATCATGCCAGTCCCAAGACTCATCTTATGCAAAAGTTAACGTGATTGAGGATCATATCCACCGATCTTAGTCCCAACGTCGATGGCTGCCGACTGATAAGGTGCCTTCTGTGTATTCTGTAACGTGAAGTGGATGTAGTACCCGATGGTGAGATGGTACATTGTAGAAAGTGGGAAGAAAAAAGTTATCGTGAGGAGGAGAAAGCGTTGAATTACAAAACAGGCACAGTCCATTCGCGATTAGGCAGTGGAATCAATGCTAAGCAGCCCTTTTCTTAAGCCGGTGTGTGGATATGCCTTTACAAGCACGCTCAAGCACCTGCTGCTCTCGGCGACTCAACTGTGGGAGTTCATGTCACTCTGCACTTGGGGTAAGTGGCAAATTGTGGGCGTCTGTGAATTTCGATCTCCACTGGCCTACTGCGTCCATGCAGAATCACCATTATCAAGGAAGTGAAGCTGTAATAGCTTAGGACAACACCGACTTAATAGGTGTGGCCAAACGAATGACTGGCTGACTAGTTGGTGCAAGTGAGTTGAGTAATGACGCATCTAAATGTGAGCAGCAGGTTAGGACACGACTTTAACAAATCTATTTTGATCACACCACCCACACATCTGTGCTACTTTGTCACCGACATGACTGAACCCTACAGACTTCAATGCTTTTGTTGTCCATGCTGGAATCGACATCGGAGTTCTTGGTCCAAGTACTGCTTCAACATGTTGCTGTGTCGGGACCGACCCCTCATTTTTTCAATCTGGTATCGTCGTTTTGCAGAGCTGAGATGCCCGTTTTATCGCCGGAACAAATTAAGATGCTCAAAGCAATCCACGCCAGTAGAGGCTCAAAGATGGCTTTAATAGATTCCATTAATCCACCACGGTATTCACTGCATTTGTTCTTGTAGCAAAAATTAATAGTGAAAGTTCTGGTTAACAGACACATGAATAATAGCTGCCCCTCCAGTAGAGAGCAACTATGTTAGCATCGCTGTAACAAGTGGACGGTGAGTGTAAGGATATTTTTGGCTACCGGGCCTATTTCCATTGCTAGGTATTAAGTTTCAGTAACTTGTAGACGACGACCCATCAAAGTGGCTGGGTTAGCAAAATTACGTGGCTAGAAATGCTACGTGCAAATTTGGAAACAAATCGACTGTAAATGCGACCACAATTTAGTTCTACTTGGTTGCAGCCTACTAATACATGACCAACTCTGGAAAAGTAGGAACAGTCATCACGTGGAATGAAGGTTGTTAGATTAGCGATATCGAGAGAGTTTATGGAATGCATTAATTTTGTGTTTCGTTTGGACCGATTTTAAGTATTTATTGTTTCAACTTTGCACTTGAGGATTACATCTGCCGATGATGGTCTCAACTACGGCAAAGACAACTGACTGATGGACTAGCTTCAGGCTATCCTGTGATGAGGAGTTGCTGAGGCGATGCGTGAAAGCGAACGGGATGAGGAAGTGCCAGATCGCAGGGCGGATCAAGCCCACGAGAGTAGATAACTTATGCGATGCGAAGCACTCCATCTCCCAAGACGGTGAGTGCGTGGTTTTGCGAACGCACTGCAACTACCACTGCTTTACCCTTATCACGTGCCGCTCTGTGCTCACAGTGGGCAGTCGTGCGCATGTGCGCTGAGCAATAAACTTTGGTTTGGTGAATACATTCAAACTTGATAGCGTAGCTAATCATATTGCACCTTAAGTATGAAGGTTGACGAAACGGATTTTCGTTTTTGAATCCACTTACTGACATGAAGCACCTTCATTTCCTACCACCAAATCTGCTGCGTTATGCATGCTTCGACTCGCAGAGATACTTTTCATTTTTATGATACTCCTTATAGCCAAAACTGATCTCCTGTTCGGTCTGCTTGATTGCCTAAAATCCATTTTAATGCAATTTAGGATCAAGTTTACTTTACTACAAGGATACAAGTGGTGAAGACTACCCGTCGACGCACATGCCAGCAGCCGAGCTGGGTGGAATCGGGGACACACGAGTACACATGAAGTCGCGGCTTTCCTTTCTTGTTGGTGAATAGTTTTGCCAACACAAAATGAATTTGCATCCTCGTCACTACTTTAGTTCAGTTGTTTTATGATGGCAAAAGCTATAGGCTAGAACTGCGATTTGGATGGACTTGGTACAAAAAGCTCATGTTCGACTGTACTCAGTTATTCAAAACTTGCACATCTACTGAGAACGAAAGCACAATATGGTTTGGCATATCAATAAATGTTTGAGCGGTCTTATTCCCATGTCCAATAAGTGATAGCACCGTATGCCAAGTTGACAGTGTCATGCCGAGTTGGCCCAACACCTTGGCAAACCACTTTCTCTCGATCTTAAGATTATCTGGCAAAACTTAATCAAATCATTCTGTCCGCAGTTGAACGAAAGAACACTATAGTATATTTCCTGGTTTGCACAATGGATAAATTAGTTTTATCATACCGGCTGTTTGTCAGGATTTGCTTTGGTAACCATTGGTAACTATTTATAGGTGGGTAAATCAACCTCCCACATAGTCCAACGCCGTTTTGGCTGGAATTGGATCCTTAGCAAATGTCTTTTCAATGCTTTAGAAGGGGCAACTAATGAAAGCTTCGGTATTAGTATCAGCACTGATAGCAGTAATTTCCAC
>JADWOT020000004.1:3008594-3109872 GCA_036345935.2 Taenia hydatigena
ATTCCAGTCGCCATAGATTGCAGGTAGGAGTACAATTTCGGTGAAGCAAGAGAGAGGCTTACAGGTGGTAGAAGGAGGGTGTCTCTCGATGCTAACAATGCTGCAGAGTGTGTACTGCGTCCGAAAGAAGAACGCATGTAAACTTGTAGCTTTGCATGCAAACACTCCCAACTGTCTCACATGAGTCAGAAGAAGCGTTGCAATAAGCAATTTCAGGAATAATGTCTCTCGAGATGGCGAGTTAGTACACAAATTCAGGCTGATTTACCCACTTCAGCTGCACTGCAATGATCATCACCTTTGAGGTAAGGAGTTAGTCTGCGTGATAAACGTTTTGTCACCTTGTCAACGACTTGTCCACATCACACTACTCCGTTTTTAACCATTAATCTACGACTCGGCAAAGGTGCACCATCGATCAGATACAAGATTGAGGTTTGTGTACTAATGATTGAAAGGCAACTACCCGCTATCACAGAAATTCCTTGGCCCTAACCTATTCGTTCAAAGGAATTTAAGGCGCCGCATCTTTAACAATACTCTGTTAATCATGACTGCCGGTTTCGGTTTCGGTCACATAGGTGTTCATATTCTCTAAATCGTTTGGCCTGATCTCCGGGCCATGCCAACAGACCCGTTCCCTTCGTCTATCAAATATATACATACACATATATATATCTGATGTTTTGTCCTCTTTTGCCCTTAAGGAAGTCTTGGGACACTATATTTTTTCTCATTGTGTAAAGTTATGTCATTTTCAATGCATTCTTGGTGCGAGAATCCGGGGGAAATTAAAACTTCATGTGTGATGAGCGTTGATTTTACCAAAGCCGATTGTAGCGTCTCGAGGCTCCCTCGAAGGCAAAATAAGGCAGAATACTAGAGTGGAATGTATGTATTCAACAGGCAGAAGTAAATAAGCCGCTGGCATGGCCCAGCGGCCAGCCTACGCGGCTGGGCAAGATGGCCACCCCTATGACCCTGACTAAAATCAGTGGTGCAAACAAACAAAATGCTACACCTACTGTTGAGGGTTCCTCCTCTCCCTCCTGGTTACCCTTGCCAGTAGAAGTCTGAGTGCGTTTAGACATCTTTACTGTATATGGGTAATAAATACAGCTAGGCGACGAATGGGGGTTCAGGCCGAGGGTCCGTCACGCTCCAAGGAGTCTCCACGTTGCTCCGTCACGTCGTTCAAATTGACTTCCCGCCTCTGACCTACAAAGCACATTTAAAGAATTAAGTATTACATAGCCCCCTCGTCTTTTGAGCGCCGTCCCCGGTGCTACCCCTATTGATTCGCTTTGGTTAAACCATCGGGTGGTTTGCCTTCTTCTACGACTAAGTAGGCTTCGTCCTCGTAGCCGGCCGGCGGAGCACCTCTGTAAGGCCGGATCTTATTGTGATGGACGGTTATTGGCTGGGTACGGAGTTCCGCATTCCGGACGAGGTAGTTCGTAGGGGACAGGACTTTTACTATGCGGAAGGGATCTCTACTCCAAGGGTGGTAAAATTTGCGATGTGTCCCAGGTGGAGGAATTGGCCGATATATTTGGACGAGATCTCCTTCGTGGTAGGCAGGGAGTCGACTGTGCTTGTCGTAGTATTTCTTTTGTCGGGTATGAGACATTTGAAGGTGTCGACGGGCGAGATTAAACGTCTTTCTTATCCCTTCTTTGAGACGTAGTACGTACTCCGGGGCGTTGTCGGTAGCCACTTCCTTGCGCGGGAGGAAAACGTCAGAGGGAACTCTCATTTCGCGGCCGGTGAGCATCTTGAACGGAGAGACACCGGTAGATGTGTGGACTGTAGCCCTATAGGCAAGAAGAGCACGTCCAAGGTTTAAATCCCAATCTTCCGGTCGTGCCCCCTTCGTGAAAGCCTTCAGTAACCCTATCAGGGTTCGGTTAGTTCTTTCCACTTGTCCATTGCCCTGAGGGTGGCCAGGTGTCGTGCGCGTCTTTGCGATTCCGAGGGACTTGCATAGTTCGGTAAAGAGTCGGCTTTCAAAATTAGGGTCCTGGTCGCTATGGACTGATTCAGGCACTCCGTGCTGGCAGATCCAACGATTGAAAAAGGTCGGCGCGACTGTCTCGGCGTCTTGGGACTTCATGGGCTCCGCTTCGGCCACTTTCGTGAAGTGGTCAACCATAACTAAGATATATCGGTTTCCCCTCTTGGTAAGGGGTAGGGGCCCCATGACGTCGATACCCACTCGTTCGCCCGGAAATCCCGTAAGCATAGGCTGCAGAGGTGCCACTGCTGTGGAATGGGGGTTCTTGAACCTGCTGCAAGTAATGCAGGTTCGGCAGAAGTCGTGCACGTCTGGAGAGAGGGAGGGCCACCAATATCGTTTCACCGAGGCCTCCACCATCTTTTTCTCACCGAGGTGGCCCAACTGTTCATGCAGCTCTTGGAGGGCTGTTTGTATCAAGGAACCCGGAACAACCAAGCGTTTGGGAGACGTGGCATCTTCTTGGTACCACAAGACTTCGTCCTCCAGGGAGAGTTTGGACCATTGCTGCCATATCTGCCTGGCTGCCTTGCTGGATGATTTCATCTCTTCCGCAGTGGGCTTGGACGTGGATGCCAGAAACCTGTCGTATACCAAGGACGTGTCGGGGTCTGCACTCTGTGTGTTACTCCACTGATGTTTAGTCGGATCGCTTAAAAATAGGGTTCCCACTACACCGCCATGCCTTTCCACTGAGAGAGGTCTGCGGGATAAGGCATCTGCGTTTGCGTTGCTATGCGAGTTTCCTTTTCTGTACTGCACAGTGAAGTCATATTGTTGCAGTTCCTCGTACCAGCGTGCAACCGAACGATCGATCTCCTTCATAGTTTTCAACCAGGTCAGCGCCTGATGGTCTGTTCTCACTATGAACTGTCTCGCTATCAGGTAGTGCTTGAAGTGTCGCACCATTGTATAGATGGCGAAGAGTTCACGTTCTGTTGCACTCTTCTGTCGCATTTTTTGTTCAATCTGGCACTAGCTTAGGCGATGACGTGTTCCCTACCTTCTTTGTCTCTTTGCGAAAGCACACCGCCCACGGCCACGTCGCTGGCGTCCGTGTCTAGTACGAAGGGAGGTGCGGTGGTCTCGAAGTTTGGTAAAGCCAAAATCGGAGCGGAGCAGAGCATTCGCTTTAGTTCTTTAAAAGCTTCATCATGTTCATTCTCCCACCTGAAATTTCTTTTTGCCGCCTTCTCGGTTAGCTTGTGTAGGGGACTAGCAATCTTGGCAAAGCCTTTAACGAAGCGCCTATAGTAGTTTGCCAAACCGAGGAAACTGCGAAGTTCCGTCTGATTAGTTGGTGTTGGCCAGGTTCTTACTTGTTTTGTGCGATCTTCAGTGACTGCCATCCCGTCTGACGAGACTGTGTGCCCCAGAAAGTTGACTGAACGACGGAGAAAATGACACTTCTTTGGATCCAAGGTCAAACATGCATCTTGCAGACGGTCTAGGACTAGTTTGAGGTTGGCGTTGTGCTCGCGAATGTCTCCACCGAAAACGAGAACGTCATCTAAGTAGATTATGCAATGTTTCGGGAAGAGCCCAATCAGTGCTGTCTGCATCAGGCGCTGGAAAGTGGCTGCGGCATTGCAGAGTCCGAACGGCATGGTCTGGAATTCATAAAGTCCGTTGGGTACTATGAAAGCCGTCTTCTCTCTATCTTTTTCCGCCACTTCTACTTGCCAGTATCCCGATTTTAAGTCTAGGGTGGAGAACCACTTCGATCCATGCAGAGCATCCAAGGAGTCGTTGATGTGAGGTAGGGGAAAGGCGTCCTTCTTAGTTACGGCGTTTAACTTCCTGTAATCGATGCACAGCCGTAGACTACCGTCACTTTTCTTCACTAGTGCGATTGGAGAAGCCCATGGTGACTTGGAAGGTTTGATCACTTCGTCCTTGATCATCTCCTCCACCAGACGGTTCACCTCGTCCTGGAGGGGCGGAGGTATACGTCTGGGTGGTTGCCAAATGGGCCTGGCCTCGCCAGTGTCGATAGTGTGTTTGACCATCCTTGTTCGCCCGAGTTTTGTTCCTTGCCATGAGAACATGCTTGGATACTTGCTAAGCAAGGAGCGCAGCTCCTTTCTCTCGCCATCGGTGATGTGCGTTAGCTGGGAGCAAAGCTCATCCAAGTTGTTGATCGGGATGGCTGCAGCTTCGAAGAGGGCGCTACAGATTGCGTCTGCGTCCTTTTTGGGCGGAGATCTGGCTGGGGTAGTTTTCTTATGCCTCTGGGTCACGAGTGTCCCTTCTGCGAAATTCAGGACCGCCTTGGTGTTACGAAGGAAGTCCACACCGAGTATAGCGTCCCAAACTAACTCGGGGCACATAATGAATGGGACTTGCCACGTTTCTGTCCCCAGTGACACTTTTAGTGACGTCTCTCCTTTTACTTTCATCTTTCTCCCCTCTGCTGAGAGAAGTTTTGCGAAGGGAGGACCCGTGCGAAATTTATTGTGGAGATCTGGGAACGCTTGAGGGTTCACCAATGACTTGGCTGCGCCTGAGTCAAGGAGGAAACTGCAGGGGCGTCCCTCTAGCTTGCCGGAGACTCGCATAAACGGAAGAGAACCACGGGATGATAAGCAGGATAGGGAATAATGCTGCTCACCTGCTTTTGCGGAACGGAGCGGGGGGGTCCACCGCGGACGTGTGGAACTTGGTCGTCGGTGAGTCGTGGCTGCATCGACCAGCTGGCTGAGGTCGCTGGTCTTCAGGGTCTGGAGTTTCGCGGCGATAGACGGAGGACGAACGCCGGCTTTGAACTGGACAGCCACCCATCTTCTCACCTTGTTAGGTGGGCAGCCCCTGAAAGCCCGTTCAGCGAGGATTTGCAGTGCTCCCGCGAAGTCCTCGTCGCTTTCGCCCGATTTTTGCTCGCGGAGAAAGGACTCCCTAGCGAGCGATTCCTCTCGTTGGTCAATGACGAGCTGGGCCAGAATTTCGCAGCACTCGTCTAGATCGGAGTCGGGTGAGACCCCGGCATCAACCGCTGCGGAGAACAGCTCTTGCGGAAGAGCGTGTAGGATCAGCGGAATCCTCTGCCGCTGGGGAAACAAGTGGATGTTAAACCTAACGGTTTTCATCCAACCTCCGAAATTCATCCCTTCCTTGGAATGGAGAAAGTCTACCAATGCTGCCACCAATGTTAAGGGTTCCTCCTCTCCCTCCTGGTTACCCTTGCCAGTAGAAGTCTGAGTGCGTTTAGACATCTTTACTGTATATGGGTAATAAATACAGCTAGGCGACATAGCATGTTTGACCATAATTTTTTTTAACGCATTTGCTGATCAGTTTCCGCGTTATCTAGACTCTTATATAATTGTCTGCAAATTTTTTATAGACACATAAACTTTTTATGGTTCCATCTTTAACGATGAACTGCATTTGATTTTATATGTTTGCATCAACCATATCTGCTATCGCTTTGAAGCAAAATTTGGCTTTTTATTGCTATTTAGTGTTCCTAAAGTTAGAAAGGTGTTTAATCAGCAGTTTTTCATCCGCCATGGCAGTTTCAAGGTCATGGGCTGTACTTAGTATATTGTCTGCCGATGTCGTGGGTATGTTGCGCGCTTTGTTTACGGCAGTATTCAGGCTAAATAGGCTCTTTTGGTTAAAGAATGAAGAAGAACCGCAAAATTTTAGGCTTTACTCGGCACCAACGATGGTTTGGATCTTAATGATGACAAGAATGCTCTTGTCGATTGTGGTGCATTTAATGAGCCCTGAGAGTTTGCAAAAAGTGATGGATTTGAAGTGTGACCTCCCTATTGTTCTCCACTGTGCGATGATACAGGTGTGTTTAGGCTTACAAGTTGGCATGCTCTATGCTGTGCTTCGACGAACTAGTCTTGTACCCTTTTTCAAGGCCTTTTCCCAAATTCAGCGCGACAGCTGCATTTCCCCAAGCTGTTGCAACAACCGTATCGTTGGAATCTGTCGTGCTAATTGGACGCGAATAAAGCTGCAGCACTCTCTAAAGGGGTGCTTGAGTGTTTTTCTTTCATTGACGAACAGAATGTGGTCATCTGCAGTATTCACAGGCGCGATCTGAATAAGCTTGGGCCAAGGCCGTAAGAATTCTGCTTCGAAGAGATGTCAACTTGCAGTGTACGCCGTCGTCACACTAAACGTCTATCTGCTGGTTTGGTCGACATGGCTTGTTTAAGCCTCAGCTTGTTCCTGCAGATGCAAGAATGTTATTCGAATCGAACATTTTTTGGCGTAGCTGAGGGGTGGATGCAAATATCGAATTCTGCTGCAAAAATGATGACGCCTGAACAAATGAATTACCGTGCTATCTATGTTTCCTCCGAGCCTGCAAGGGACAGGTATTTCGTTGAGGCTGTGCCACTGCTGATGGGCGCTTTGGCAGTCAGCGTTCGCTGATGAGTTATTGCCAAAACTGTTGGAAGTCTGCAGAGTAGGACGCAAGCGGTGTTGTGCAGTTACTCCTGCGTTGTGACGTGGCAGGCAACAAGGGCAACGTCAGAGGGTGCAGTGATTGTGGATAGGTGGAGGAAGGAACCCGCCAATTCATAGGTGCGTATAAATGCACATTTATGCACGGTTGAAAAGTCTCGATTTGCTGTTTGCCTGCTTTGATGAGGTGTGAGGCCTGACTGCAAAGTGCCGTCTTTTGTACCAGCTACAGACACTGCCTGTTGAATGTGAATTCAGCGCTGGTTCAGGGCTAACTCTGACTCTTCTTGCTTTCCCACTTTCCACATGTCCCACTTGTTTGATGCCATAAGTTGTCGAGTTGCTTTCATTCAGCATTGGTACACATTAAGTATTGGCAATTCTGACTTGTGCTTATTGATATCTAGTCATACAAATGACTGGATTTGTCCATTTCGTGCACCTTGTTTGTTTTACCGTCTTGAAGGATAAATAGTGTATGTTCGTCTGTTACTTGTGCTATCATTCTAGCCCAAACGGGAAATATTGTATTTAGTAGGATTCAATGAGTATACACGGGCTTTTAGAGTTTGATTGGGACAAGTTGCTTGTACTTATTACAAAGTATGCTGAATTGGTTATTACGCGTAATATGCATAGTCTTTGATTGCTGTCATGCGCGTGTCTCATGCAGCGGAGCCGAGGGTGCACTGGGTATCGAGGGGGGAGAAGGGGGTGCCACCGACATAGATATGCCCAAGTTTTAGTGCATACGGGCTCCAACCCTATGTTTGAGCGCCAGACGATATTGAACATTATTTCTTGTTGATTTTATTCATTTCTGCAATTTCCTCGCAAAGCTAATGCTTATGGGAGAAGTTTAAAGGCGTCTGCATGGCGAGGTGGGATCTCTTGTCTTCTGTTAGCTTGCGAAGAGTAGACGTCAGTCCATTAAGAGGCTCCTGATGAGACGTTAGGGTTTCCGCGTTTCGGATTCAACTATTACGTGTGAAGTCAAGTAGGCTGGCTATTTTTCTCAAAAGGCAAGTTTTGCAATGATTCTGCCAGATCGCCTTTCACAGCACTTGATTTGATTCTTAGGGGCTCTTCTTCGGTTCTTTGGTCTGGCAGGCAATCTTGACATATTGATATTACTCCTGTCTCCGAGCTTGTACTTAATTCATCAGTATGTCCAAGCCTTTTTCACATCATTTTAGTTTTAAGCTCTGAAGCGTAGCCTCGCTTAATCGATCTAGCTCCACGCTCCGTTGTCATCAGAAGAAAATGGGTCATTTCATGCCTTAACTTGAGTCTATAAGTGCTTGTCATCCTCAAAGTGAGGAGATTGTTAAGCTGTTTCTATGCGCTTCATTTGTAATAATTATTTACCAAGCTGTTGATGAGCTCTTAATGTACGCTTTTTCCCACAGTCAACCATACTGTTTTCACTTTCACTTAAAACTGCGTTTTTGAGGAAGCTAGTCTCCTAGGTGTTAGTCAGAGCTACCATGTGTGTTATTTCCCACATCCCATGCAGAGGCTAGAGTTTGTCTTCATGCAGAGCGGCGGGACGAGGGATTGTGGTCTACAGCAGCCCGTGTGTAGGATGATGTTTGGAAAAGACAGTTCCTTACCTATCGCATCACTTCGGTTTTCCAAGCATCCCGATGGTGGTGTCCATCTAGTTGGACACGATAGAGAAGAGGATACTTTAATAGCAGGCGCACCTGAAGATACTGAGCAGTTGTGCGGTAGATATAATGGGAGGGGTGGAGTGTTGTGGTGGTGTGGTTAAGCCGCCTAAGTCCCTCGCGCATTACTCAGAGACTGATTTTGACATGCATGGCAGATTGGTCATAAAGGTACTTCCTCTTTCCATCTATCCCCATCATCCGTTATCCTCAGAATCAAAAGGCAGTTTTAAAGCTCAACTTGCTGGAAACATTAACACGAATGCACTCGTGCCTTGCACAATTGTACGGTAGGGTATGCTGGGTGTCAGTTGGACACTGGGTATCGGGGATTATACCTCACCACTAAGCGTTGTCAGGAAGTACCACTGTATGAATGGGCTGAAAATCAACGTTTGCAGGGATGCCACCGATCGGAAGGCGTATACACCACTCAAATGTCTAATTGCCGAATGTATTGACGTCTCCTGTCGGTACTCGTGTCCACGAGTGTAGACGCCTTCCTTCACAAGAAACTCGGTTCATCACCGCACCTCGTTGTGCATGGGCGCTGCTGCTGTTCTGTGACATTCTTGATCAACGAATTCTACTTAGGGTATAACGTGAGCTAGCGCCTACCACTTCACATGATACCGCTGTTTCATGATTCCATTGACAAATTTGGAACCAGCACCCCATTTTAGACCTCATTTTCTTTCGTATTTAATGCGAGTTTCCTTAGCCCCTGTTTATTGTCATGGTTTCGTAGGTTCAGATGTCAATAGTGCGGATCAGTGGAGACGTGAGATCCACTATCCAAAGCGGGTTATAACGGCGACTTGTCGGTGTGGATCCTGGAGTTCATGCGTTGATGGGGAAAGGGGCACTAGGATGATCAACCGTGTCTTCCGGTAGCACCCGAATTAAGAGCAGCTCAAAACCCCTTCAATTTTTACATCACCACTTTTGATGTCTATATCTCTCTTTCAAGCTGTGATTACGTCTCGACAATGCTGTGCCTTTCTGTACAGTTCCCATCAGTGGTAAATTAAAAGCTGTTAGTCATTTATTTGTGTTTCTTCGCAAACAAAGGCAAGTTAGGATTGGGCAAGCTTGCGTGGGTGGTGATCAATTTGCTTGTTGATTTGTGTGGGCGAGGCGTGTGTGAGCTGAGATGATACACTGGTAAGTTTTGGGTAAGGCATCATCACCTGTGGCATGGGTGTTTGAACTCCCACCTGGCAAATCAAAGCTGCCTAATGATTCTGCAGTCTGAAGTGTCGATCTCTGTGGATTAAGCACGAGATGTTTTTATGATCTGTGGCATAGCTCTCCGGTCGTGCTTAGAATCGTCGAGCGCCTCTTCTGTTATTTTATGGCTCATTAGCTTGTCAGAAAAGTCGCTTTAGGATGATTTAGATTAATGATGAGGGTGCACCTGTCGCATTTCGCTTTGAACTGATTATTAAATAGTGTGCATTAGTGCATAGGCTATGCAAATTAGGTGTTGGTTAGTTTGGGTTGGGTTGAAATATTTATGTAAATGTACTGCGACAGAATGAGATATTTCGTTGCAAAAAGTAAATATGGTGACGTTAGTCAAAGCCTATTTTTTTTAATCATGGGTAGTTTGAGTCAATGGGCCACGCCAACTTTCATCGTATTCATTTTGTACTCCGAACTAATTCAACGTAGGAAATTGTCCCACTTTTTGTCAATGCAATTGGCATCATTTGAGAAATAAAAATAAATGCATTATTTCATCCTACGCAAACACTTTTCATGTGATCTCTACCGTCCTCTGGGCATAAATGTTGCGCCTTAGCCTAAAGTGCAGAATTTGATGAATGTCGATGCTTAATGCTTAAAAAAATGCAAGACATGAGTGGTCCTGCTGAGTGAACTGCATGTTCTTGATGCGCAATGAGGCACTTATGTGTCATCCACAGATGGGATTACGCTACTAACACTGGGACAGCTACTGGCAAGGACGCATGTTTTGCAGTTTGACACCTGATCCAGTCCAACACTTCCATCAAATGAAGAAGAGGTTGTCTACTCATTTTTGCTATCAGTAGTTATGCAACGACGACTAACGGCAATGTGGCATGCTGTGTATTTACTACCATTTGGTCGTCGAGCTGATACGCAGTGTTTGGCGTTTGTGCGAGCAATCAAGTAAGTCTGTGATTTCATTTTTCCATGACCTCAGATTCGCAGCGAACGCAATTAAGTTCCACTCATGAAGAAGTCATCATTTAAGATGGTTGAGAATAGAACTGTTTGGTAGGTGAAAAATGCCATTTTGGTGGCAAAAGTGCACATTCCAAAGCCCATGTATTCATCCACGAACTTTAGCGTCAATGAGACGGGTTCACTTGTTGGCTATCACTTTGAAGTGTCCATAGAAAAGTGTTCCGATCATGCTTTTCCTTAAAAGGATTTCATAATACATCTAGGTGATGTTTCCCTCTTGGACAGGGATATTCCGGAGCATGCTGCTGATTGGGGCTTTGTGTTGTTCGGGTTCTGAGGGGCACGTGCAACTCCAGATGCAATAAAGGGTCGATTTCTGCTCTGCATTTTTAAGTGGCTTTGGTCGTATCTTTTGGCCCGTGTATATTGTCATTACACATAAGGATAAGGCGTAAGTGAAGACCTCGCGAACACCAAACAACCAGACAGATTTCCCTAGTATTCCAAGCCTGGCAAGTCTCTACAGAAGTTTCGGTAGATTTTACAAAGGTTGCAAGGCCCTTGCATAAATCGTTAGGAATGTGGGGAAGATTTTTAAAATGGGAATGAGCGTGATAATGCATTCACCCAGCTTACTGATTCCTGGTGCTAGCGACGCAGTATTGTACTGCGTACTCTCATGAAAGGCAGAGGAACAGAGAAGTGAGAGTATCCGTCATCGCTGTACCAGATCAGCAAAATGTGTGATAGAGGGGTGCAACCTAACGTAACCTATTTGTCACCTTCTTGATGGTGGTGCACACCAGCCATCACCCCATAGCAAGGACGCCCACAATGGGAACGAGTCATCGCGCGTTGGATAGTACGTTTAAAAGCAAGGCGAGGGATAGACTGTCTTGTTGCACGCTGGTACGAGGAGCTGTAACGGTACGATTTTACAGTGCAGTGCGAAAGGGGAAATATGCATTGCACTATAGTCACCCTAGCCTGCAGACCAGTCACAGCAGAAACAGGTGGTGGTGGGGTGAAGTTGAGGCTCCATTGTGAGGCGAGGGCATTAAGAATCACAAAGGAAATACGTAAGGCACGGATTGCGACACGGCTCTGGACTACGAGAGATTCCTTGCATCCTCTGAAGAACCCACATTCAAAGAGGCGAATTCGTCCAGCATGACCTCTGGCCTGAGATGACTTCTAGATATAAGGGTGCAGTTTTACAGAGCTTAGTTCAGAGGCACTAAAGCTCCGTCGCAATTTTGTTTGGAGTCAGATGATATCAAGTTCCCGAAAAGTAGTAAAAATCGGTGCCTTTATTCAAGTCCAGAGAAGTTATTTTGTGTTAACCAGGGTATTTTGACAGCAGCTGCTAAGCTCTAAGTCAGAAGAGAAGAGTTAATTTCTAAAAGGGACGAGTACTCCACAATATTTCTTCACATTATCCTATAACACGCTTCTCACATTGTGTGGATGGAACTGGGCAGACGCACCAGTGCACACAAGAAGGAATGGGTGCAGGAAGAGCAGTAAGGTGTATTTTTTTCTTTCGTTATCAGTAATATGAGTCGACTGTGTGTAAGTTTATCTGGGTTGCTCATGGGTATAGCCGCGTCCTTTGGGGGACACTTCAAATTCATCCGCAATTCTAATGGTGGCGAAACAGCTAAGTTGGCTTTAGTGCCTTACTGGTTGGATCAGGTGCTTTCCGTAAAAGCTAGGACTACTTTGGCATTGTGTAGACAAAATGACCCCAGGTATTGTGTCTTAAGCCATTTCTGGACACTGCTCAGCTTTTTCCCCCTATGCAGACCTCTGACAATGCGTAGTGCTGCCTTCTCAACCCATAACTTGTCAGTTTTGCGTGAGTCAATCTACGTTATTGTAAATTTTCGTGGCAACCTGCTCCGACTCCTTTGACCGCCTTCAAATTTCACTTGATGCAGTGGGGCTGAAATTAAAAGGAATGTGGCGAGATAGGTAGGACATGGAAAAGACGTGGAAGCAGTATGTTTGTGCAACGAGTTGGAGCAACAGCAACGACTAGAGCATGACTTTCAATTGATTCTCCCGGCTATGCGAGGAGAGGATTTCATTTCGACGCCTCATGCACTCTCCCTCTTTGCTGCATCACTAGGCGAGCTCACTACACCACAACCTATTCGCCTGCCTCCAGCTCACCTACCCATACATCCACCCACTTGCCAGGCTCCATTTCCTCACCATTCCATTTACTTTCCACCATTACGCATCCTCCACTGCTCTAGCGCATGCCAGTGTAAACAGATGTGCAATGCCCGCCAAGCATGGTGGCGGCCTGTGGTGCCACACAATGGAATGGAAATGAGGATGTCGTGCAGCGGGGAGGAGTGTTTGCAATCGTTAAGGTGAGGTGGATTGCAGTGCAGAGCAGACCGATAGGTAAGCAGGTAGGTAGGTGGAGCAAAAGGGGTGAACGAGAAAGTAAAGGAAGGAGAGAGGACCAGCAACACTGAGCATTCCCAGCCGATCACCCATGCAAGTACTAACCCGACTCGACGTAGCTTACTTTCGTGATCGGACGAGAACCGCTGTTTCCCACGCGGTATGGTCGCTGTTGATGGCATTGTTTTGCACTACCTAGCCTCCTCCATACTCCATCACTCACTTCCCATTATCACCCTCTCCTCCACTCCCTCAAATCATCCTTTCCCTTGTTGTGCGTGCTAGCTATTACTTCCCTTAATTCTTGACAATCACTCAGCGCCATTCGCATTATCCAAATTTTTTATGATATTAGTGCTGCCTATTGGACACAGGCACAGCTGTAGTACCCTTCGGAAGGGCACTTCGTTTTGCTTTCCTTCGTCAATGGACCGACGCAAATCGAACAAGCCTAGGCCGAGATGGTGTGGTGTCTCTTACGGTTGAGATTTTTGAAGAATCTCACCTTGGTTGTGAATGTTTCTGCACGTCTCATTTGCTTCAACATGTACGTGAATGCTTCTTGGTTCGAAGGTCGCTTGCACGGGTGATGGATGGGCGATTTCCTACGTGGACCACTTGTTCCTTTGGATCTTGAACAAACGTCTATACTACCGTTTGCGCTGTTTTTGCGTGACGCTAAGCGATCGTCAGTCAGCACTGGTGTGTACTATACGCTGACAGCTCTAACTTTTTGCTCATTGAATCCTATTCATTCTATTGACTGAAATCTTCCAACCTCAAAATGGACCATTTTACCTGATCTTGATTCCCTTTTAGAGAGTACTCAGTGTGCTTTTACTCCCTCGTTTTGTCTCAGCTTGGTGATAAAAGGTCGTGTTTGGCGAGTTTTAATGTGTGCATTTTTGTTTCATTAGAATTATAACTAGAGCATCGTTAGGGTGTTTAGCCCACAATATCCAAGAACCACTGCTACCGGATTGAGCATGCTGGGTGTTGGTAGGTAAGGTACAGTGAAACCTAATTCTCATCACTCTGCACAAATACAATCCACCTGACATCTTCTAAATTTGGCACGACACTATTCAAAACAAGGAGAACAGAGGTGTAAGGAAGGAATGGTCGTGAGACGAAGATCTCATAAATGTATTCAGATGATATAACCTTCTAGGCTGCGCATGTACAATGAAATAGAATTTCAGCAGACACGCTTTGGACTAAATGACCTGGTGTGTAGCAAGTCAAGCGACATCAAGGCTAAACCACAAACCGACCGCATTAATCATGCGAGGTTTTCAGCGACTGCCTCGTAAACACGGTGAGTGGGCTGCTTACGATCCACAAAGAACAGCTACTCAGACCGACTAGTGGAGTCGATTTGTGGCAACTCATGCTCCATCCAGTGCTGATAGCGCTATTACTCCAAACACTGGGCTATCGTGAATTCTCCAACTGTTGGAGATAAGTGCATCCTTAGCAAAGGTCCTAGTTACGCGTATTTTAATGTCCCACATCCATGTCTGGTTAGTGGACATTTTGAACATCACGTCCTTGTCCATCTTATCCTCATCAGTTGAAATCCTGCCCCATAACTATCATTTATGTACCCCCACTCTTATGCGTTGGCAAATGGTCACCCTCATCAAAGTCATGTCCATCGCAAAAATCAACACCCATAATCCGCACCGAACTTATTCCATTCTGTGGCGCCCAAAGAACTTCACCACTTCTACTCTGCGGCACATTAAGTGGCAGTCAGCACTGTGTGCATACATAGGCCATTTAAATATCGAAATTGCCACCAAGTCATACGATTCATCGCGGTTCAATTACGTCAATTTGCCCAACTCTAATTGCCAAAACACCAGTGCACCATTTATATTCGGAACTGCATCCGCAAAAGAGGCACAATAACGCAACATATTGTTTGCTTCAAATCTTGGACAAATCAAATGACATTTGGGAGATCTCCAATAGCATACCGCATTTGTTAATTAACACTGGTGAGGTCAGGATATGGTTAAGCGCGGGTTGCACGTGAACTAGCCAGTCAGATATCTTGCCAGTCAGAGTGTAGACACAACTTCAGAAGAATGATAACATTGCAGTAACCAAAGTAGTTGATCAGTGATGGGTTTTGTGCCACCTCTACCAACCTACAACAGAAGTCTAAGCCACTAATATCCAGCAAAATAGGATGAAAAGGCAAATAATTATGCTGCAATGCACAAACCCTTCTCAGATGCTAAGAGCGCAACCTCCGAAACTTGATTACGACTATATGTCTACACTTAACTACTTTCCAGATATATCCCACTTTAAGTATGTCAACATTCCCACGAATTGTAGAGCGTTGGCAATCGTAGTGCTTGCAAAAGATGGACGCCTAAGTTCCACTCCATTTTCGCTCCCTTCTAGAGAGGCATGCAAATACCTAAGACAGAGATCACCCACTCTCTTGGGCAACAGCGAAGAAGGCACTGATTATGTTAGAGTTATCTGCAACATAAAATGACTTGGCACTCAAAGCTGGAAGGAAAGTGGACGCAGTGGGATAAGGATGAGACGTGCTCGACGCCAACGACGTCAGAACAAATGCAACCAGTCCAGGCGGTGATTGCTAGGCTCAATTCCACAACACGCATTTCGGCAGAGTTCTGTCTTTAGGATCTTTCAACACCAATGTCGGCAGCACTTTTTTGCATGTAGGCTTTTTGACGCATTGTTTGCGGAAACAGAAGTATCCCTTCGGGCATTTGCTGCAACTGGCTCCATATGTATACGGCAGTCTTCCATGGTAGTTCCCCCTAAAAGGATTCACTACATCTGTCACAATCGCACAAACCAAAGATGTGCTGTTCCAACAGCTGAACAGTCATCCACTCAGTCTGTCAGTCAGCAAATCCAGCAATCTTCTTTAAAGAAAATCACACTTACGCAGGCTTGTATTGACACACTGTAAAGTATTGTGGATTTCTCCACTCAGGCCGCATGTAATTGCATTGTCGCATGGCGCAACCCACCAGATTTGAAGTCGCCCAAACCATCTGGTTATGCACAGAGAAAGCATGACGAGCTATGCTACTTAGTGCTTTGCCACATAATACCATGTACTTTACTTCTACCCATTTGCTCCCACCCCCTGTATTAACATGCAAGTATTCATTTAATACTTGGGAAAAATGACTACAAAACACCCCGAATGGCATCTATGCGCTGCGTCCAACTAGCAGCGTGCACATGCCGCTCTCTCACCTGTGTGTAATGGCCACACACGTAGCTACAGGAGTTGTTGAAGTAGCTGTAATACTTGTATTCGTCCCTCCAGCCACAAGCGGCTTCGGTGATAGCTGGCTTGAAACCACCGACAGCTGCTATATTCTGGCCAAGTCCCTTGTACTGTGGATATTGCGTCCAATCGGGATGCTCGAATCTGCATCGACTGGCCCAATAATCTGCTAGTAGTTCCAGTTCATTCGAGTACTCCTGGATAAGTAGAAACGAACGTTATCAAATGTTGCTAAGTGTACTATTACGTGGGGTAACATGAAGTGCGGACAAGTGTGCTGCTAACTACGGCCATGAGGAGAAGGTACGCACCATTAGTAGCATATCGCTGGCAGGCGGGTGCACCTTTTCTCGAACTTCCAAATGAGCCTCTAGCATTTGGGCCTGTTCTACATCTGTGGACACCTGATGCGATGCAGCAGATAGGAGAGTAATCAGGCTGATGACTATCACAAAGAGACCTGGCAAGCAAAAATTATGCAGAGTCACTACTTTGCTTGTGCAGATCAACATTTATGTGAGAGATTGGCATTCACTCTGTAATTGTCAACTCACCGTTCCTTGGGCATATCATCTTGGCAAGTGGACTAGGAGGGCGAGAAAATCCCACCTATTTATACGCGAAGCATGGCATGGTGAAACATGGTGCGATAGTCTCGTCAATCATGGTAGGCCAAGCAGACCTACCATGATTGTCAAACTGAATCATCCCTATTTCACAACGTTATGGCAATAGCAAACTCCTCGCCATCACATGCTACACCGTGGGCAGATTTACACAAACAATGTGCCTATATCTCAGCCATTTAATAAGTGATTGTGTGGAACAGAAGCTCCACAGAAGATGTGATGCATTTTGAAGTGTCAATGCCATATCCTTTACAAGCAGACCAAAGCAGTGCGGCAGACGATCAGATTGAGCCGTCCTCGAGGTCTAGCAGACATCACCCCTATCATCACATGACGGCGACGATAACTCATTCCTTGTCTCCCTCATGTAGGTTCCACACTTACCAAGGCTTACACCCTCCCATATTTGCTCCTACGTGCTACGTAACCAACTATGCCCTTTTCTACGCAACCCAGTCAGCCGAACACTCTGACACCAGGTGCAGGGATAACAAAATTACTCACTTCGTTGGTGACTGTCAATGATCCAACGGTGCCAAGGAGACGGTGGGTGGTTGTATGCTTCTGTCAGAATGTGTGTGTGTGTGATGGAGAGAGGGATTTGGGTATGTTTGCAATGTATGCCTTACAACTTCATAATGCAGATGGACAGGGTCAACCGGAGGCTGAATATGAGTTTACCAAGCAGGTGATCGGAATCGCTACGTCTTGTTGCCAAAATAGGTACTCAGGAGTAAGATCGCTACAAAATATAAGGTGTTCAACTTTAGACAACTATGACTCCTCCTTGGGGGAACGCACTGACTGACGCCTATCACAATTGATCTGCTTCTTCTCTCGCACACAATCGGTAGTCTTTTCGCATTGCAATGAACCCATAATGAAGCCGCACGTTAAGATTGGCAAGACCTAATTCCGATTTGTGAGTTTTAACAATCTTTTGCTTTGATCAGCTTTACTATTTGATTAAGATGGAGTTGGTCGCTTAAGAACTAGAATTTTGCATTAAATGTCCAATTCCTTGCATCGCAGACATTCTCTGTGCACGAGTACTGTGGTTAGTAGTTGCGTATTTTAGTGTACCTTTTACGCATGCGGCGGGAACACAGCTCTCGAATTTCGTCCCCGAGGAGCAGGCTGGTCCATCCGACGTCGGTGGAGGCCATCACATAACCTCCCATTGATAAGCTATCGATTCGCTGTTTCGTCTAAGACGATAATGATATCTCAGAAAGAACCAAAATTCTCATTACGATGGTAGGCGCAGGAAAATGGATGGAAATAAAGAAATCACTGCACTGCACGCATCGCCTATAAATATTTTATTCAAAAAACCGTAATCACTTGTTTAAGTTGGATTCGAATTGAAATCAAGGTTGACGAGATACCGCATGAATGAAGAATGCTAGACATGTAGATGCCACCGTCATTTATCGGCTGCCACATTATCTGGAATGCCATTCCACCGCCTAAAGCAAAGTCTGTCACACGAACCCGGCAAACGCCAAGAAGTCTTCATGATTAGCTTGATTTCAAATAGTTAAGTTGTCAATTAATTGCTAATTATATGCATTTGGATTTTGCAATGATGCTCAAGTGGTCTGTTAATTTCTACTGACAAGGCAATATATATTCAAACGCAGTGGATCTATAAATTCACCGGCATTCAACTCCTTAATATCGCAACATTGCTTATATACCAATTTCTTTACCTCATATGACACATAATTCAATCTTTTTGATAATAACATTGATAGTGCGAAAAATTTCATAAGGTTCTAAAGTGAATAAGGCGCTCCTGATAATATTACTCATCCACTGATTCATCTGCCACTGGCATACTTAGATATAACACCTACGCATGTGCTTGGAGCTTGTTTGTGTACACACACCAATTGTATAGGTGCTATCTTCAACTTCATCATGCCCTATAGTCTTGTTGTGGATTGTAGGGTACATTTTGGTTTGAGCGACCAATGGCTATGGGCATCCCTGCTTCTTTCTGGTTGATCGCGAGCAACACTGCCTCGAAGTGAGTTCCCTAAAGCAGAGGAAAGTTGAATTAGGTTTTGCCAATGTCAACTCGCGGCCTCATTGTGGACGCATTGTAATACGGAAAAGATCCATGTGAGTGTACAAGAGATGAAACAGATCAATTGTGCCAGGCGTCGTTCAGTGCGTTTTCTATTTAAGGCACGTCCAAGCTTCCCTTTGTTGTCAAATGACGCGGTCACTTGTGCATGACAAAGAAAAGCTCTGCCAAAGTATTAAAGAATATTTTTTGGTGATATGTTTCGTAAAGTCTAGTTTGGGTGCCGATTAGAAGAGTAGCGAATTGAGTAAACGTGAAAACGATGAGATAAATGTAGTCATACGGTTCTTCGTAACACTACGCGATTTATGTCTTCTACCTGTCAACACTTTGCCACACACGACCACTTAAAGTAGGCCCTTTCCAGACTCCTTCAACGACCCAAACAAGCTATTTACAATGTGCTGCTTCTTATCCACCAATTACTCTGCTAAGTGGCGGCGTTATAATGTAAGGCCATATTAGATTCATTTGCGCCGGTGATTGAAGTCAACCCCTTAACACAAGATGGAGCATGAGATGGTGTCATATGATGCTCACTCGTGATGCTTGCAGACTATGAAACAAATCGGAGGAATGCAGTTGGCTGCATCTCTGGGCATTGACCGTGAAATTGATTATGGTGAGCACAGTGTTGCTGCTAAGTGTCAATTTTGCTTATCAGTCGCGGTCGCCCACACAACGCGATTGAGCAGGCTATTGGAGAGATGAAGTCACACCGTGTAGCTCTAAACAATGTCAGCTTACATTAGGCGCAAATTTTAAGGCCTGCATTGTGCATCTTTCAGGATAGTAAAGCTATAAACCATGCTGGGTTCTGTGTGTGACGTCATATAATCTTGGGTGGGTTGTAGAGGGTCGATCGAAACGCGTTAATTGTAAAAGAGTTTGAGTGCATTTTAAAAGATAGAAGTAATTAGATTTGCAAAAGACAATGGTAGGTTGTTGGTTAAGCTCAATCAAATTTTACGTGTTCACTGGGTGATGCCTACCTCATTAGGCCAAGAATGGCAGTGAAGAATTTCCGAGAGAATGTCCTTAGGCGAAAGTGAGTAATTATTGCTAATACAAGCTGGTACAAATGATTGCATGAAGGCAAAGTGGGTTTTGCGATAGGATAAATTATTGCGCTACTTCTGATTTATGCTTAAAACAGAATACCACACTTGAAACTGGAGAATGAGCGCATGGATAGATGGGTGATTTGGAGGGTAGGTGGTGGGAATGAGGAAGGATTGTGTGACTGGAGGCCAAAATTATTCGGGATAGGTCGACTGACAGGTCATCGGTAGTCTTACTCCTCTTACATCAGCTAAGTCTAGTTGGCATTGCTGAGGGGCAGGCACACAAATGGCTTGAAACATTAGCATTTTGTTTGCATCAAACTGAAGATAACATCACTACAGATCGCTGGCTGTGCCCATCCGAGAGAACGCCTCTGTGTGCTACAGCTCACTTGGTTTTGCTGCTAGTTGTAACGCTCCGAAGAGCACCTTTATCCATGTGGCTACCAGATTGGGTGTGCGCTTTGGTTTGCACCAGAGTGCCTGCGTTGCTCCGAAAACACGACTCTTCACTCGCGAAGAGGCAAAACCACAGATTATGGATGCTCAATCCCAGCATATGAAAACTTCCTTGGCCTGTGCATGGACTATAAGCAAAGGATACGATTGTGCTTAGTATTTCTGGCCGCCAAGTAAAATGCTTTAACCGACGTCAAACGACAAATGTTAATTTGCCTTCTTGACATTGGGACACCTTATTCACCTTCAGGAAGCATTGCAAATCGCTTTTGACATGGTCGAGGTAGTAATGAACTGCTCGCATCACCCCACCTTTCGCAAGCCATTACACCTTACCTCGCTTACCTTCAATTGTGAGCTGTCTAGCAATCATACATATGTATATATATATATATGATAGACGAAGGGAACGGGGCTGTTGGCATGGCTCGGAGATCAGGCCACGCGATTTAGAGAATATGACCACCTATGTGACCAAAACCGAAACCGGCAGTCATGATTAGCAAAGTATTGTAAAAGATGCGGCGCCTTAAAACCCATTGAATGAATAAATTAGGGCCAAGGGATTTCTGCGATAGCGGGTAGTTGCCCTTCAGTCATTAGTGCACAAACCTCAATCTTGTATCTGATTGATGATGCACCCTTGCCGAGTCGTAGATTAATGGTTAAAAACGGAATAGTGTGGTGTGGACAAGTCGTTGACAAGGTGACAAAACGTTTATCACACAGACTAACTCCTTACCTCAAAGGTGATGATCATTGCAGTGCAGCTGAAGTGGGCTAATCGGCCTGAATTTGTGTACTAACTCGCCATCTCGAGAGACATTATTCCTGAAATTGCTTGTTGCAACGCTTCTTCTGACTCATGTGAGACAGTTGGGAGTGTTTGCATGCAAAGCTACAAGTTTACATGCGTTCTTCTTTCGGACGCAGTACACACTCTGCAGCATTGTTGGCATCGAGAGACACCCTCCTTTTACCACCTGTAAGCCTCTTTCTTGCTTCACAGAAATCGCACTCCTACCTGCAGTCTACGGCGACTGGAATACTCTGAGTGCAAGGCAGGTAGCGTCATCTTGACTTTGGATGCAGAAGTGATTGCACTCCTGAAATGTATCAAAAACTCTTACCTTTATTCGTCTGTCGAATTTCTCCTGTGTTTAAAAGACATCTTTGGCAGAAAATGTTAGGTTTCGAGTCAAAAAGGAGTTATTTCTGGAAGGGAGGAGTACACCAAACATTTCTTCATGGCATTCTATGGCGCGCATCGCGCGTTGTGTCGATGGCGAGGAGGCGGATGTGCCAGCGCACACGGTAGCTGGAAAGGTTGGAGGTGAGGGCGAGGAGAAGAAGGGATGGCTGGAAAAAGAGCAGTTAGATGAATATAGCATCGCCTTAGCAAAATGGAACTGTCTGCAGTGTCGCCACTCGCCTTCCCGACAGTCGATCAGAACTGATGTGAAGGATATTGACATGTTCTATGGGCTGCTTAGTAATGTATGGTGGCAACAAGAAAGATTATTTTGCAGCAATAATTTGTCAAACGCAAAAAAATTGCCGAGTTTTGCCTCTTGGACGGTAATGGTCATGTCTTTGGTATTCGGCGGCTGTCATCACTTCTAACAAGTCCATACCCCGGAGAGGTAACAGATCACTGCAAAATTGGCATTCCTTTAGACTTCAAGTCAATTCTGCCTCCAGATATCTATTGGCAAAGACGAGAACTTCATTGAGACAGATCATACTATTCTTTAGCAATAAACCTATTTATGCTGGCTGCATCAAGCGTTGGAGGGATGTCACCGCAACACGCATTGGCCAAAATTCATGCGGCGCACATGGCAATGCAAATGCACGCTCTCCCCTGTTCGCCTCTGCCACTCCCGCATTCTGTTATTTTGAATTCAAAACAAGGGGGAGAACTATGCAACCCCAACTGACGATTCTAGCGATTTGTGTATGTGGGGCTAGGGGGAATGCATGCATCCTCCTTAATTACGGCGCCAATGCACAATCGCGTGCTGCGGTTGAAAGTCCTTATCAGAATCATCGCAGAGGCTCACGGTGGCTTTGATACTTGTGCAACTTTATCTTGAACCATCCCGTTAACCAGATGGTTTACTTTTAGCAAAGGGGGTAGTATGCGTCTGGGTGGTTAATAGATGTGTCTAGCTTCACCGCTACCTATCGCATGCTTCACAAAACTTGCCCAACCCAGTTTAGCGCTTTACCATGATAACATGCTTGCTTACTTGCCCAGCAACTCACAATGTTTTTCTCTTGTTACCGGCTGTGTGCAAGTTCACTTAAGTTGGTTAGAGGTATGGCTGCATCCTTGTGGAGGGCACTACGGGTGTTAGCTGCCTGTGATGCGGATCGCCACTCGCCAGCACGGTAGGCTGCCATCCTCTAAAAGCATTAAGTAAATGCTGTGACACACTGGTTGATACTATGTTAACAGAACAATGAGTTCTCCCAATCCGGTGATTTCAATCACTACCTTGATTTTAGTATCCATTGGACCTTTCCCCCATTTCTAATCAAGCTAGTTGTCTGCCGTAAACACACTGAAGGCTCCGATTACACGCATAGACGCTAAAATTGGAAATCACATGGCAAGATTGGGTTGATGCTGTTGAGCGGAATGATGGACGCCACACCTAAAGTATATTCCGAGGCGATGAACCCGCAAAGATTTGCATCCTAATGTCCACCGAATATGTGACGCTAATTAACGAAGTGGCAACCCAAAAACACATTTCGCAAAGCTGAGTGCGTGCCCCATTTGGACGAAGACAGGAGTAGGTACAGAAGAACACCGAACGTGAACAATAAGTGTTCATGAGATAAAGGTAGGTGAACGTGTTATGACGGATTTCAAATTTAAACTACGCATAGGGATAGGGGTCGTGGAATTAGGCCTAGCACTACTTTGTAGCATTGTGTCACATGCTCAACATACTTGACTCGTCTGGGTCGTATGACCTGTAGCTCCTTGAGCACGAACTCCTCAAATCGGCCATAAATAGTAGCATCTATCGGATTCAATAACACCCGCCCCACAGTCTCAGTCTTTTCCGTATTACAATGCGTCCACAATGAGGCCGCGAGTTGACATTGGTAAAACCTAATTCAACTTTCCTCTATTTTGGGGGACTCACTTCGAGGCAGTGTTGCTCGCGATCAACCAGAAAGAAGCAGGGATGCCCACAGCCATTGGTCGCTCAAACCAAAATGTACCCTACAATCCACAACAAGACTATAGGGCATGATGAAGTTGAAGATAGCACCTATACAATTGGTGTGTGTACACAAACAAGCTCCAAGCACATGCGTAGGTGTTATATCTAAGTATGCCAGTGGCAGATGAATCAGTGGATGAGTAATATTATCAGGAGCGCCTTATTCACTTTAGAACCTTATGAAATTTTTCGCACTATCAATGTTATTATCAAAAAGATTGAATTATGTGTCATATGAGGTAAAGAAATTGGTATATAAGCAATGTTGCGATATTAAGGAGTTGAATGCCGGTGAATTTATAGATCCACTGCGTTTGAATATATATTGCCTTGTCAGTAGAAATTAACAGACCACTTGAGCATCATTGCAAAATCCAAATGCATATAATTAGCAATTAATTGACAACTTAACTATTTGAAATCAAGCTAATCATGAAGACTTCTTGGCGTTTGCCGGGTTCGTGTGACAGACTTTGCTTTAGGCGGTGGAATGGCATTCCAGATAATGTGGCAGCCGATAAATGACGGTGGCATCTACATGTCTAGCATTCTTCATTCATGCGGTATCTCGTCAACCTTGATTTCAATTCGAATCCAACTTAAACAAGTGATTACGGTTTTTTGAATAAAATATTTATAGGCGATGCGTGCAGTGCAGTGATTTCTTTATTTCCATCCATTTTCCTGCGCCTACCATCGTAATGAGAATTTTGGTTCTTTCTGAGATATCATTATCGTCTTAGACGAAACAGCGAATCGATAGCTTATCAATGGGAGGTTATGTGATGGCCTCCACCGACGTCGGATGGACCAGCCTGCTCCTCGGGGACGAAATTCGAGAGCTGTGTTCCCGCCGCATGCGTAAAAGGTACACTAAAATACGCAACTACTAACCACAGTACTCGTGCACAGAGAATGTCTGCGATGCAAGGAATTGGACATTTAATGCAAAATTCTAGTTCTTAAGCGACCAACTCCATCTTAATCAAATAGTAAAGCTGATCAAAGCAAAAGATTGTTAAAACTCACAAATCGGAATTAGGTCTTGCCAATCTTAACGTGCGGCTTCATTATGGGTTCATTGCAATGCGAAAAGACTACCGATTGTGTGCGAGAGAAGAAGCAGATCAATTGTGATAGGCGTCAGTCAGTGCGTTCCCCCAAGGAGGAGTCATAGTTGTCTAAAGTTGAACACCTTATATTTTGTAGCGATCTTACTCCTGAGTACCTATTTTGGCAACAAGACGTAGCGATTCCGATCACCTGCTTGGTAAACTCATATTCAGCCTCCGGTTGACCCTGTCCATCTGCATTATGAAGTTGTAAGGCATACATTGCAAACATACCCAAATCCCTCTCTCCATCACACACACACACACATTCTGACAGAAGCATACAACCACCCACCGTCTCCTTGGCACCGTTGGATCATTGACAGTCACCAACGAAGTGAGTAATTTTGTTATCCCTGCACCTGGTGTCAGAGTGTTCGGCTGACTGGGTTGCGTAGAAAAGGGCATAGTTGGTTACGTAGCACGTAGGAGCAAATATGGGAGGGTGTAAGCCTTGGTAAGTGTGGAACCTACATGAGGGAGACAAGGAATGAGTTATCGTCGCCGTCATGTGATGATAGGGGTGATGTCTGCTAGACCTCGAGGACGGCTCAATCTGATCGTCTGCCGCACTGCTTTGGTCTGCTTGTAAAGGATATGGCATTGACACTTCAAAATGCATCACATCTTCTGTGGAGCTTCTGTTCCACACAATCACTTATTAAATGGCTGAGATATAGGCACATTATTTGTGTAAATCTGCCCACGGTGTAGCATGTGATGGCGAGGAGTTTGCTATTGCCATAACGTTGTGAAATAGGGATGATTCAGTTTGACAATCATGGTAGGTCTGCTTGGCCTACCATGATTGACGAGACTATCGCACCATGTTTCACCATGCCATGCTTCGCGTATAAATAGGTGGGATTTTCTCGCCCTCCTAGTCCACTTGCCAAGATGATATGCCCAAGGAACGGTGAGTTGACAATTACAGAGTGAATGCCAATCTCTCACATAAATGTTGATCTGCACAAGCAAAGTAGTGACTCTGCATAATTTTTGCTTGCCAGGTCTCTTTGTGATAGTCATCAGCCTGATTACTCTCCTATCTGCTGCATCGCATCAGGTGTCCACAGATGTAGAACAGGCCCAAATGCTAGAGGCTCATTTGGAAGTTCGAGAAAAGGTGCACCCGCCTGCCAGCGATATGCTACTAATGGTGCGTACCTTCTCCTCATGGCCGTAGTTAGCAGCACACTTGTCCGCACTTCATGTTACCCCACGTAATAGTACACTTAGCAACATTTGATAACGTTCGTTTCTACTTATCCAGGAGTACTCGAATGAACTGGAACTACTAGCAGATTATTGGGCCAGTCGATGCAGATTCGAGCATCCCGATTGGACGCAATATCCACAGTACAAGGGACTTGGCCAGAATATAGCAGCTGTCGGTGGTTTCAAGCCAGCTATCACCGAAGCCGCTTGTGGCTGGAGGGACGAATACAAGTATTACAGCTACTTCAACAACTCCTGTAGCTACGTGTGTGGCCATTACACACAGGTGAGAGAGCGGCATGTGCACGCTGCTAGTTGGACGCAGCGCATAGATGCCATTCGGGGTGTTTTGTAGTCATTTTTCCCAAGTATTAAATGAATACTTGCATGTTAATACAGGGGGTGGGAGCAAATGGGTAGAAGTAAAGTACATGGTATTATGTGGCAAAGCACTAAGTAGCATAGCTCGTCATGCTTTCTCTGTGCATAACCAGATGGTTTGGGCGACTTCAAATCTGGTGGGTTGCGCCATGCGACAATGCAATTACATGCGGCCTGAGTGGAGAAATCCACAATACTTTACAGTGTGTCAATACAAGCCTGCGTAAGTGTGATTTTCTTTAAAGAAGATTGCTGGATTTGCTGACTGACAGACTGAGTGGATGACTGTTCAGCTGTTGGAACAGCACATCTTTGGTTTGTGCGATTGTGACAGATGTAGTGAATCCTTTTAGGGGGAACTACCATGGAAGACTGCCGTATACATATGGAGCCAGTTGCAGCAAATGCCCGAAGGGATACTTCTGTTTCCGCAAACAATGCGTCAAAAAGCCTACATGCAAAAAAGTGCTGCCGACATTGGTGTTGAAAGATCCTAAAGACAGAACTCTGCCGAAATGCGTGTTGTGGAATTGAGCCTAGCAATCACCGCCTGGACTGGTTGCATTTGTTCTGACGTCGTTGGCGTCGAGCACGTCTCATCCTTATCCCACTGCGTCCACTTTCCTTCCAGCTTTGAGTGCCAAGTCATTTTATGTTGCAGATAACTCTAATATAATCAGTGCCTTCTTCGCTGTTGCCCAAGAGAATAGGTGATCTCTGTCTTAGGTATTTGCATGCCTCTCTAGATGGGAGCGAAAATGGAGTGGAACTTAGGCGTCCATCTTTTGCAAGCACTACGATTGCCAACGCTCTACAATTCGTGGGAATGTTGACATACTTAAAGTAGGATATATCTGGAAAGTGGTTAAGTGTAGACATATAGTCGTAATCAAGTTTCGGAGGTTGCGCTCTTAGCATCTGAGAAGGGTTTGTGCATTGCAGCATAATTATTTGCCTTTTCATCCTATTTTGCTGGATATTAGTGGCTTAGACTTCTGTTGTAGGTTGGTAGAGGTGGCACAAAACCCATCACTGATCAACTACTTTGGTTACTGCAATGTTATCATTCTTCTGAAGTTGTGTCTACACTCTGACTGGCAAGATATCTGACTGGCTAGTTCACGTGCAACCCGCGCTTAACCATATCCTGACCTCACCAGTGTTAATTAACAAATGCGGTATGCTATTGGAGATCTCCCAAATGTCATTTGATTTGTCCAAGATTTGAAGCAAACAATATGTTGCGTTATTGTGCCTCTTTTGCGGATGCAGTTCCGAATATAAATAGTGCATTGGTGTTTTGGCAATTAGAGTTGGGCAAATTGACGTAATTGAACCGCGATGAATCGTATGACTTGGTGGCAATTTCGATATTTAAATGGCCTATGTATGCACACAGTGCTGACTGCCACTTAATGTGCCGCAGAGTAGAAGTGGTGAAGTTCTTTTGGTGCCACAGAATGGAATAAGTTCGGTGCGGATTATGGGTGTTGATTTATGCGGTGGACATGACTTTGATGAGGGTGACCATTTGCCAACGCATAAGAGTGGGGGTACATAAATGATAGTTATGGGGCAGGATTTCAACTGATGAGGATAAGATGGACAAGGACGTGATGTTCAAAATGTCCACTAACCAGACATGGATGTGGGACATTAAAATACGCGTAACTAGGACCTTTGCTAAGGATTCACTTATCTCCAACAGTCGGAGAATTCACGATAGCCCAGTGTTTGGAGTAATAGCGCTATCAGCACTGGATGGAGCATGAGTTGCCACAAATCGACTCCACTAGTCGGTCTGAGTAGCTGTTCTTTGTGGATCGTAAGCAGCCCACTCACCGTGTTTACGAGACAGTCGCCGAAAACCTCGCATGATTAATGCGGTCGGTTTGTGGTTTAGCCTTGATGTCGCTTGACTTGCTACACCCCAGGTCATTTAGTCCAAAGCGTGTCTGCTGAAATTCTATTTCATTGTACATGCGCAGCCTAGAAGGTTATATCATCTGAATACATTTTGAGACCTTCGTCTCGCGACCATTCCTTCCTTACACCTCTGTTCTCCTTGTTTTGAATAGTGTCGTGCCAAATTTACAAGATGTCAAGAGGACCGTAGTTGTGCAGGGTGGTGAGAATTAAGTTTCACCGTACCTTACCTATCAACATCCAGTATGCTCAATCCGGTAGCAGTGGTTCTTGGATATTGTGAGCTAAACACGCTAACGATGCCCTAGTTATAATTCTAATGAAGCACATATGCACACATCGAATCTCGCCAAACACGACCTTTTCTCACTAAGCTAAGAAAAAAAGAGGGGGTGAAAGCACACTGATTACTCTCTAAAAGGGAATCAAAATCAGGTGAAATGGTCCGTTTTGAGGTTGGAAGATTTCGGTCAATAGAATGAATAGGATTCAATGAGCAAAAGGTTAGAGCTGTCAGCGTGTAGTACACACCAGTGCTGACTGACGACTGCTCAGCGTCTCGTAAAAGCAGCACAAAGATCCAAAGGAACAAGTGGTCCACGTAGGAAATCGTCCATCCATCACCCGTGCAAGCGACCTTCGAACCAAGAAGCATTCACGTACATGTTGAAGCAAATGAGACATGCAGAAACATTCACAACCAAGGTGAGATTCTTCAAAAATCTTACCAGCCACATAGGCAGATTGATACAGTCTGGCAGTGGCGCAGGCTGCGTGTCGATGTCTCAACCGTAAGAGACACCACACCATCTCGGCCTAGGCTTGTTCGATTCGTGTCAGTCCATTGACGATGGAAAGCACAACGAAGTGCACTTCCGAAGGGTACTACAGCTGTGCCTGTGTCCAATAAGCAGCACTAATATCATAAAAAATTTGGATAATGCGAATGGCGCTGAGTGATTGTCAAGAATTAAGGGAAGTAATAGCTAGCACGCACAACAAGGGAAAGGATGATTTGAGGGAGTGGAGGAGAGGGTGATAATGGGGAGTGAGTGATGGAGTATGGAGGAGGCTAGGTAGTGCAAAACAATGCCATCAACAGCGACCATACCGCGTGGGAAATACCGGTTCTCGTCCGATCACGAAAGTAAGCTACGTCGAGTCGGGTTAGTACTTGCATGGGTGATCGGCTGGGAATGCTATGTTGCTGGTCCTCTCTCCTTCCTTTACTTTCTCGTTCACCCCTTTTGCTCCACCTACCTACCTGCTTACCTATCGGTCTGCTCTGCACTGCAATCCACCTCACCTTAACGATTGCAAACACTCCTCCCCGCTGCACGACATCCTCATTTCCATTCCATTGTGTGGCACCACAGGCCGCCACCATGCTTGGCGGGCATTGCACATCTGTTTACACTGGCATGCGCTAGAGCAGTGGAGGATGCGTAATGGTGGAAAGTAAATGGAATGGTGAGGAAATGGAGCCTGGCAAGTGGGTGGATGTATGGGTAGGTGAGCTGGAGGCAGGCGAATAGGTTGTGGTGTAGTGAGCTCGCCTAGTGATGCAGCAAAGAGGGAGAGTGCATGAGGTGTCGAAATGAAATCCTCTCCTCGCATAGCCGGGAGAATCAATTGAAAGTCATGCTCTAGTCGTTGCTGTTGCTCCAACTCGTTGCACAAACATACTGCTTCCACGTCTTTTCCATGTCCTACCTATCTCGCCACATTCCTTTTAATTTCAGCCCCACTGCATCAAGTGAAATTTGAAGGCGGTCAAAGGAATCGGAGCAGGTTGCCACGAAAATTTACAATAACGTAGATTGACTCACGCAAAACTGACAAGTTATGGGTTGAGAAGGCAGCACTACGCATTGTCAGAGGTCTGCATAGGGGGAAAAAGCTGAGCAGTGTCCAGAAATGGCTTAAGACACAATACCTGGGGTCATTTTGTCTACACAATGCCAAAGTAGTCCTAGCTTTTACGGAAAGCACCTGATCCAACCAGTAAGGCACTAAAGCCAACTTCGCTGTTTCGCCACCATTAGAATTGCGGATGAATTTGAAGTGTCCCCCAAAGGACGCGGCTATACCCATGAGCAACCCAGATAAACTTACACACAGTCGACTCATATTACTGATAACGAAAGAAAAAAATACACCTTACTGCTCTTCCTGCACCCATTCCTTCTTGTGTGCACTGGTGCGTCTGCCCAGTTCCATCCACACAATGTGAGAAGCGTGTTATAGGATAATGTGAAGAAATATTGTGGAGTACTCGTCCCTTTTAGAAATTAACTCTTCTCTTCTGACTTAGAGCTTAGCAGCTGCTGTCAAAATACCTTGGTTAACACAAAATAAATTCTCCGGACTTGAATTAAGGCGCCGATTTTTACTACTTTTCGGGGATTTGATACCATCAGACTCCAAACAAAATTGCGACGGAACTTTAGTGCTTCTAAACTAAGCGCTGTAAAACTCTGCCTTTTTATCTAGAAGTCATCTTGGTCTAGAGGTCATGATGGACGAATTTACCCCTTTGAATATGGGTCCTTCGGAGGATGCAAGGAATCTCTTGTTGTCCAGAACCTTGTTGCAATCCATACTTCAAGTATTTCCTCTATGATTTTAATACCCTTGACCCACAATGCAGCATTAAGTTCATCACACAACCACCTGTTTCTGCAGTGACTGGTCCGCAGGTTAGGGTAACTATAGTGCAGTGCATTTTTCCCCTTCTGCACTGCTCTGTGAAATCGTACCATTACAGCTCCTCGCACCAAAATGCAACCAGACAGTCTAGCTCTCGCCTTGCTTTTAAGCGCACCATTCAACGTGAGATGACTCGGTTTCATCGTTGGCGCCCTTGCTATGGGGTGATGGCTGATATGCACCACCACCAAGAAGGTGACAAATAGCTTACGTTAGGTTGCACTCCTCTACCACACATTTCGCTGATCTGGTATAGCGATGACGGATACTCTCACTTCTCTGTTCCCCTGCCATTCATGAGAATACGCGGTACAAGACTGCGTCGCTAGAGCCAGGGTTCAGTACGCTGGGTGAATGCATCATCACGCTCATTCCCCTCTAAAATCTTCCCCACATTTCTAACGATTTATGCAAGGCCCTTGCAACCGGACGGTACGACCAAAGTCGCTTAAATGGGGAGAGCAGAAATCGACCCTGTATTAGATCTGGAGTTGCACGTGCCCCTTAGAACCCGAACAACACAAAGTCCAAATCAGCAGCATGCTCCGGAATATACCTCTCCACGAGGGAAATATCACCTAGGTGTACTATGAAATCGCTTTAAGGAAAAGCATGACCAGAGCACTTTCCCATGGGCACTCGAAAGTGATGGCCAACAAGAGAAACCGTCTCATTGACGCCAAAGTTCGTGGGTGAATGCATGGCCTTTGGAATGTGCACTTTTTCCACTAAAATGACATTTTTCCATTTGCCAAACGGTTCTATTCTCAACCATCTTAAATGATGACTTCTTCATGAGTGGAACTTAATTGAGTTCGCTGCGAATATGAGGTCATGGAAAATGAAATCACAGACTTACTTGATTGCTCGTATCAACGCCAAACACTGCGTATCAGCTCGACGACCAAATGGTAGTAAATACACAGCATGCCACATTGCCGTTAGTCGTCGTTGCATAACTACTGATATCAAAATGAGTAGACAACCTCTTCTTCATTTGATGGAAGTGTTGGACTGGATCAGGTGTCAAACTGCAAAACATGTGTCCTTGCCAGTAGCTGTCCCAGTGTTAGTAGCGTAATCCCATCTGTGGATGACACATAAGTGCCTCATTGCGCATCAAGAACATGCAGTTCACTCAGCAGGACCACTCATGTCTTGCATCCTTTCAAGCATTAAGCATCGACATTCATCAAATTCTGCACTTTAGGCTAAGGCGCAACATTTATGCCCAGAGGACGGTAGAGATCACATGAAAAGTGTTTGCGTAGGATGAAATAATGCATTTATTTTTATTTCTCAAATGATGCCAATCGCACCAACAAAAGTGCAACAATTTCTTGCGTTGAATTAGTTCGGAGTACGGAAATATATACGAGCAAAAATAAGCTTTGACTAGCAAAACATCTCATTCTGTCGCAGTACATTTGCTTGATTAATTCAACTCAATCCAAACTAACCAACACCTAATTTGCATAGCCTATGCACTAATGCACACTATTTAATAATTAGTTCAAAGCGAAATGCGGCAGCTGCACTCTCATCATTAATATAAATCATCTTAAGGCGACATTTTAGACATACTGATGAGCCATAAAATAACAGAAGAGGCGCTCGACGATTCCAAGCACGACCGGAGAGCTAGAGATCGACACCTCAGACTGCAGAATCATAAGGCAACTTTGAATTGTTTCACAAGACGGTTCTCTAACTTCTTGCCTTACATGCCATCTAAGCGCTCAAACACCTATGCCACAGGTGATGATGCCTTACCCAAAACGTAACGGTGTATCATTTCAGCTCACACACACCTCGCCCACACCAATCAACAAGCAAATTGATCACCACCCACGCAAGCTTGCCCAATCCTAACTTGCCTTTGTTTGCGAAGAAACACAAATAAATAATTAACAACCTTTAATTTACCACTGATGGAAACTGTACAGAAAGGCACAGCATTGTCGAGACGTCATCACAAATTAAAGGAGAGATATAGACATCAGGAGTGGTGATGATTAGAAATTTTGAGAGTTTTGAGCTGCTCTTCATTCGGGTGCTACCGAAAGACACGGTTGATCAGTCTATTGCCTCCTTTCCCCATCAACGCATGATCATTAGGATCCACACCAACAAGTCGCTGTTGTAACCCGCTTTGGCCAGTGGATCTCACGTCTGCACTGATCCGCACTATTGGCGTTTGAACCTGCGAAACCATGACAATAAACACGGACTAAGAGAAATCGCAGTAAATACAAAATAAAATGAGGTCTAAAATGAGGTGCTGGTTCCAAATTTGTCAAAGGAATCATGATACAGCAGTATCACGTGAAGTGGCAGGCGCTAGCTCACGTTATGCCCTAAGTAGAATTTATTGATTAAGAACGCCAGAGAACAGCGGCAGCGCCCATACACAACGAGGTGCGGTGATGAAACGAGTTTCTTGTGAAGGAAGGCGTCCACACTCGTGGACATGCCTTTCGAGAAAAACAGCCAACTTACTTGACTTTACACGTTATAGATGAATCCGAAACGCGAAAATCCTAACGTCTCATCAGGAGCCTCTTAATGGACTGACGTCTACTCTTTGCAAGATAACAGAAGACAAGAGATCCCACCTCGCCAATCAGCCGCCTTTAAACTTCTCCCATAAGCATTAGCTTTACGAGAAAATTGCAGAAATGAGTAAAATCAACAAAAATAATGCTCAATATCGTCTAGCGCTCAAACACAAGGTTAATGCCCATATGCACTAAAACTTGGGCATATCTATGTCGGTGACGTCCCCTCTCTCCTCCTCAATACCCAGAGCACCCTCGGCTCCGCTGCATGAGACGCGCATGACAGCAATCAGACTATGCGCATTACGTGTAATAGACCAGGTGTGCGTGTGCGCGTGGACCTAAAGCAGCAGAACGTGTACCACGCATAGTGCAGCTGAACATTGTAAAGTATCCCATTTCTTTCCAATATGAGGAACTTCCAACCAAAGCATTACTTGTAGCAATAATGTAATCAAAATCAAGTAATGGTCCGAAAAACACTCGCGACAATGGCGTCAAGGAGGTGCTAATTATAGCATCCCTGACAGTCAGATGTTCCAACTAAGATGAAGCGATTTCAACAAGCTCACTCACATCAGGCAGGACCGTACAAACGTTCTAGTGCCACATATCGCTGAAGTGAAGCAGATGGAGGTAAGTAGGCGAGCAGGTCCATAGACACTAAAATAACCATATTGCCTCACCCTCGCCTGTCTGTCTATCCGAACCTCTACCACTCAAGTTACTCACACAACAGGTAAATGAATTAGGCGTTAGTAAAGAAACAGATGAAGCTTAACGCTTGCCAGTGCACATTTACCTGTGCCTCCAAAAACGTCCACCGACTATCAGCCATCAAGACCATTAATGCGGCTGACCTATGGAAGACGCCAATCCTGCACTTTTGCCCCTCTTCACCACACGTCAGCCAACTATTCGACCCGAGGCAAATCACCTAGAATTAATGCTAATTACTGCTACGACTAAAAGGAAGGGGGAGGGAGACTGCTCTGGAACTACTACATTGCTGCAGCAGGGAAAGCATGCGAGTTGGGGTAATTAGTGGTTCGTCTTCGAAGTCATCACCGTGACATTACGCTTCAAGCAAACACTGCATTCACATGTATTTCGGAGACAAACATCCCAGGACGCTTCTTCCGATAATGATAAATTCGCACAGTTTAGTGTCTTAAGCAGGGAACACTAAACATCCAGATACTCTCAAAGTTGCATCCTCAGCAGACGGAGCCAACGAAATTACTTAATAATGAGGAAAGTCTAAATGCGCCTCAAGTGCGCACTAATCCACAACATGGTCCTCCGCAAATCCCCAAAACAATGCGAAGACGTAAAGCAGCAGTAAGCTTCCTAACCACAAGTAGACCAATTAGCATGTACTTATTTAATACAAGTGTGCACAGCGCCCATGCTACTGTTCCGACTTGGAATGAGGTATACTTATTTGAAGGCAATGCTTACAGTCCACTGCAGATGCTCACACTTGGTGTGACGCAGATTGCCCCATCTTACCTATCAACGTCCAGTGCACTCAATCCGGTAACAACCAGTTCAACATACTTGGCAATAAATACAAGCAACTTGTCCCAATCAAGCTTTGAATGCCCGTGCATACTCATTGAATCCTGCTAAATACAATCTTTCCCGTTTGGGCTAGAATGACAGCACAAGTAATAGGCGAACATACACTACCTATCCTTCAAGACGGAAAACCAAACAAGGTGCACGAAATGGATAAATCCAGTCATTTGTATGACTACGTATCAATGAGCACAAGTCAGAACTGCCAATGCTTAATGTGTACCAATGTCGAGTGAAAGCAACAAGACAACTTATGGCATCAAACAAGTAGGACATGTGGAAAACTGGAAAGTAAGAAGAGGCATAGTGAGTCCTGAACCAGCGCTGAATTCACATTCAACAGGCAGCGTCTGTAGCTGGTACAAAAGACGGCACTTTGCAGTCAGGCCTCACACCTCATCAAAGCAGGCAAACAGCAAATTGAGACTTTTCAAATGTGCATAAATGTGCATTTATACGCACCTATGAATTGGCGGGTTCCTCCCTCCACCTATCCACAATCACTGCACCCTCCGACGTTGCCCTTGTTGCCTGCCACGTCACGACGCAGGGGTGACTGCACAACACCGCTTGCATCCTACTCTGCAGATTTCCAACAGTTTTGGCAATAACTCATCAGCGAACGCTGACTGCCAAAGTGCCCATCAGCAGTGGCACAGCCTCAACGAAATACCTGTCCTCTGCAGGCCCGGAGGAAACATAGATGGCACGTTAATTCATTTATTCAGGCGTCATCACTTTCGCAGCAGAATTCGATATTTGCATCCACCCCCAGCTACGCCAACAAACGTTAGGTTCGAATAACATCCTTGTATCTACAGGAACAAGCTGAGGCTTAAATAAGCCATGTCGATCAAACCAGTAGATAGACATTTAGTGTGACGACGGCGCAAACTGCAAGTTGACATCCCTTCGAAGCAGAATTCTCACGACCTTGGTCCAAGCTTATTCAGATCGCGCCTGCCAAAGCTGCGGAAGACCACATTCTGTTCGTCAATGAAAGAAAAACACTCAAGCACCCCTTTAGAGAGTGCTGCAGCTTTATTCGCGTCCAATTAGCACGACAGATTCCAACGATACGGTTGTTGCAACAACTTGGGAAAATGCAGCTGTCGCGCTGGATTTGGGAAAAGGCCTTGAAAAAGGGTACAAGACTAGTTCGTCAAAGCACAGCATAGGGCATATCAACTTATAAGCCTAAACACACTTGTATCACCGCACAGTGGAGAACAATAGGGAGGTCACACTTCAAATCCATCACTTTTTGTAAGCTCTCAGGGCTAATTAGATACACTACCACCGACAAGGGCATTCTTGTCGCCGTTAAAGTTTGAACCATCGTTGGTGCCGAGTAAAGCCTGAAATTTTACGGTTCTCTTTCACTCTTCAACCAAAAGAGCCTACTTGGCCTGAATACTGCCGTAGACAAAACGCGCAACGTACCCACTACATCTGCAGACAATATACTAAATACAACTAATGACCTTGAAACTGCCATAGCGGATGAAAAACTGCTGATTAAATACCTTTCTAACTTTAGGAATACTGAATAGCAATAAAAAGCCAAATTCTGTTTTATAGCATTAGCATAAATAACTTATGCAGGCATATAAAATCAAATGCAGTTCATCGTTAAAAATAAAACTATACAATTTATGTGTCGATAAAGAATTTGCAGACAATTGAATAAGAGACCAAACACCTTGCAAACTTATCAGCATCTGCGTTAAGAAAAGCTGTGGTCAAACATACTGCTACGTATGCGAAAATTGAAACCCTATCCTTGAGCAGGCTGGTAGTTTTGTTACCAAATTGGAAGTTGAATAGTGAACTGTTGGCGGAGTACTTTTTTGCTTGTACAACTGGTTTTGGTCAGGGTCACAATGGTGGCCATCTTGCCCAGCTGCGTAGGCTGGCCGCTGAGCCATGCCAGCGGCTTATTTCCTTCTGCCTGTTGAATATATATACATATTCTACCCTATTATTCCGCCTTCTATTGCCTTCGAGGGAGCCTCGGGACGCTAGAGTCAGCTTTTGTAAATTCGGCGCTTATCACACATGAAGTTCTAACTTCCTCCCGGCCTCTCGCACCAAGAATGCATCTGAAGTGACATAGATTTACACAATGAGTAAAACTATAGTGTTTCAAGACTCCCTTAAGGGCAAAAGAGGACAAAATATCAGATCAGAATCCATGCATATATTTAATGGACGGAGGGGACGGGGCTGTGGGCATGGCTTGGAGATCAGGCCACGCGATTTAGATAATGTGAACACCTATGTGACCGAAACCGAAACCGGCAGTCATGATTAACAAAGCATTGTAAAAGATGCGGCGCCTTAAAATCCTTTGAACGAATGGGTTAGGACCAAGGGATTTCTGTGATAGCGGGTGGTTGCCTTTCAGTCATTAGTGCACAAACCTCAGTCATGTATTTGATCGATGAGGCGACCTTACCAAGTCGTAGATTAATGGTTAAAACAGAGTAGTGTGGTGTGGACAAGTCAGTCACTAGGTGACAGAACGTTTGTCGGGCAGACCAACTCCTTACTCCAAAGGTGATGATCCTTGCAGTGCAGCTGAAGTGGGTAAATCAGCCTGAATTTGTGTACTAACTCGCCATCTCGAGAGACATTATTCCTGAAATTGCGAATCATGGGGGACAGTCGCGAGTGTTTGCATGCAAAGCTGCAATTTTTCTTGCGTTCTTCTTTTGGACGCAGCACACACTCTGCAACATTGTTGGCGTCGAGGGACACTCTCCTTTTACCACCTGTAAGCCTCCCTCTTGCTTCACAGAAATCGCACTCCTACCTGCAATCTATGGCGACTGGAATGCTCTGAATGCAAAGCAGATAATATCATCTTGATTCGAGAAACAGAAATTATTGTACTCTTAAAATGCATTAAATATTCTTACTTTATTCGTTTATCGAATTTCTCCTGTGTTTAAGAAGGCATCTTTGGCAGAGAATTTTAGCTTTCGAGTCAAAAAGGAGTTATTTCTGGAAGGGAGGAGTACACCAAAACATTTCTTCATGGCAATCTATGGCGCGCATCGCGTGCTGTGCCGGTGGAGTGGAGGTGGATGTACCAGTGAACACAGCAGCTGCAAAGGTTGAAGATGAGAGTGAGGAGAAGAAGGGACGGGTGAAGAAAGGGCAGTTCGATGAATGTAGCATTACCTTTGCAAAATGGAACTCCCTGCAGTGTCAACACTCGCCTTCCTGACAGCCGATCAGAACTGATGTGAGAGATGCTGACATGTTCTATAGGTTGCTGAGCATTGTGTAGTGGCAACAAGGAAGATTATTTTGCAGCAATAATTTGTCGAACGCAAAAAATTGCCGAACTTTGCCTCTTGGACGGTAATGGTCATGTCTTTGGTATTCGGCGGCTGTCATCACTTCTAACAAGTCCATACCCCGGAGAGGTAACAAATCACTGCAAAATTGGCATTTCTTTAGACTTCAGGTCAATTCTGCCTCCATATATCTATTGGCAAAGACGAGAACCTCATTGAGACAGATCATACTATTCTTTAGCAATAAACCTATTTATGCTGGCTGCATCAAGCGTTGGAGGGATGTCACCGCAACACGCATTGGCCAAAATTCATGCGGCACACATGGCAATGCAAATGCACGCTCTTTTCTGTTCACCTCTGCCACTTCCGCATTCTACTATGCTGAATTTAAATCAAGGGGGAGAACTATGCAACCCCAACTGACGATTCTAGAGATTTGTGTATGTGGGGCTAAGGGGAATGCATGCATCCTCCTTATTTACGGCGCCAATGCACAATCGCGTGCTGCGGTTGATAGTCCTTATCAGCACCATCGCAGAGGCTCACGGTGGCTTTGATACTTGTGCAACTTTATCTTGAACCATCCCGTTAACCAGATGGTTTACTTTTAGCAAAGGGGTAGTATGCGTCTGGGTGGTTAATAGATGTGTCTAGCTTCACCGCTACCTATCGTATGCTTCACAAAACTTGCCCGAACCATTTTAACGCTTTACCACGATAACATGCTTGCTTACTTGCCCAGCAACTCACAATGTTTTTCTCTTGTTATCGGCTGTGTGCAATTTCACTTAAGTTGGTTAGAGGTATGGCTGCATCCTTGTGGAGGGCACTACGGGTGTTAGCTGCCTGTGATGCGGATCGCCACTCGCCAGCACGGTAGGTTGCCATCCTCTAAGAGCATTAAGTGAATGCTGTGGCACACTGGTTGATACTATGTTAACAGAACAATGAGTTCTCCCAATCCGGTGATTTCAATCACTACCTTGATTCCAGTGTCCATTTGACCACTCTCTCATTTCTAATCAAGCTAGCTGTCTGACGTAGACACACTGAAGGCCCCGATTACACTCATAGACGCTAAAAGTGGAAATTACATGGCGAGATTGTGTTGGTGCTGTTGAGCGGAATGATGGACGCCACACCTAAAGTATATTCCGAGGCGATGAACCCGCAAAGATTTGCAGCCTAATGTCCACAGAATGTGTGACGCTAATTAACAAAGTGGCAGCCCAAAAACACATTTCACGAAGCTGAGTGCGTGGCCCATTTGGACGAAAACAAGAGTAGGCACAGCAGAACACCGAACAGACTCAACATGCTTCTAAAACATTTGAGTTGGATGCTGATGAGCTCCAAATTAGCCTTAAACACTTTTGGTTCAAACCGAAATTGAATGGAGATTTCCAAGGAACCGCATATTTATAAATGTTTACACAGCTTCCTTGAACAGGCAGATTATCGTCTGCCTGAAAGAGAACACAGGCACTGTGCGTGAACAATAAGTGTTCATGTGATAAGTGTAGGTGAACGTGTTGTGACGGTTTTCAAATTCAAACTACACATAGGGATAGGAGGTGAGACAGTACTGGTTTGGTGACAGGACAGCAGCCTAATACGGTGGTACAGGATACAGACACGAGAGGAAGAAAAGGGGGAGAAGGAGGTGAAGTACCCACCCTGAGCAAAGTCACCAATTCACCAGCTGCGCATGATACACGCTCCAATCGAGACAGGTTTCATCATGCCCGCTTATGAGGACAGCGCATGGCCTGACTCACACTGTCGGCATTCCCACTTTCGCCAGCACATATCCGTGTGGGTGGGGTGTGACGATTGGCGTGGCCTATGCATGTTGGTCGGTAAGGTCACTGTCAATGGAACAGCAACTAATCCGGACTCTCGGTTTGCGCTTAACTGACACGAATACGGCCTAGAAGACATGCCGTAGAGTTTTAGTAAAGGTTGATTGAATAAGTGAGCAATAATTTATTTGGGGATACATGGACTGAAGGCCAGTACGACTGGCCCGCTAAGGATGACCTGTGTCGCATCATGCATTTCATCTTTCGCACTCCCTTTGCGACTCTTCGCCATCAAAATAAACCTACAGTGAAGACGCAGATTAATATTGGCAAAGCCTATCTCAAATGTGTAATTTCTAACAACTTTCTGCCTTTTATTGGCTTTACCTTTTGACGTAGCTGAAATATGCTAGTTAGCAACTTCAATTTTTGCACTCAATGTGAAATTTTTCGAATCACGGGCATTTTATGTCCACAGGTACCACGTGTAATCTTTATGGTCCTTTGAACATATTTAGGCGAACGTGGTAATCAACTCTCGAACATCATCCTCGCGGAGCAAGTTGATCCTATGGTGTTTAGGCTATCTTTGTAGAACAGTCTTCTGTAACCAAAATATGTCGGCTTGCTCTGTAGCTGGGTTGTAAAGGGCTTGAAGTGCACAGAATTTTGCTTTGGGACCAATGGGGCATTGTTTTCCTTTAAGGGTCTAAATGAGTTAGACCTTTGAGACTTGCAAGCCTAGACTTCTGGGCAATAAACCTTACTAGCATTAGAGTTTGTTTCTATGTTGGTATACAGGGTCTCTATCCGGCGCGTTCTTAGCCGTAGTTTTGGTAACCGTCGATTCGTAGATAACCCGACATACTGTTCGCCAGCAGGACACACTTGCTCAATGCTTCGGTTCGTCTGTCGGAGTCTATCAATGCTCCTACGCTGACTGGAATTAAAATGGCAAAATGAAATCAACTGGTGTCATACTGGAACAGCTAAAGCATCTGAAACTGGCTGCAGATTCATTTATTGCCATGCGCTACTCTCAATGGTCAGCAAATGATGGGGCATTAAAAACGATTGCCAAGGTTAAGAAGTTGTATGCTACTTACCACCTTCTTTGGCCGATTAAAGAGCTCAATTCAGCATGTGGCGAGGTAATGCTGCAAGCGTCAAATGCTCAGTGGCACACGTGTCAAGTTTTCTGTTTCATAATTGCATCAGGTTTGCCATGTTACGATTAAATGTGAAGGTCCAAGACGGTCGGATGAACGATCCAACGGGCAGCACCTGGAGACGTTAGTCATTAAGCCGGGATCTGGTTTGGTAACTGACTTCCTTATTTGTTTTGGTATTTCACAGGTATGCCAGAAAATCGTCACAAATAACTTGGGCAACACCACACATTTCTCCTCGCATGACCCCATTGCCACCATGCCACGTAACTAGCAGTTTGCAGCTTGACTCACCACTTGCACAGCACACATTATTTTTAGGCACTGAACAATGCTTACCACTGAAATTTGCTGTTCAATGCTTGAAGCAATACGCTGACTTGCCGTCGATTAATCTTAATTCCCCTTCATTTACCACCCGGGTTGAACGGCTGATCCGTCATGTCTCAACTGCCTACCTCGGTAGTACTCCGGGAAGCATCTCTATGGTGCAGTTTGGAGATGAACAACCACTGTTTGCTAGTAAGTCAACATGAAGCCTGAACTGAAAATTTCACTTACGAGGCCCAAACTCTTCTGCTCTATAAGTCGGCGTAGTAAGTAACGCATCACACTCCATGTGCATGTAGTTTCCGTGTGCACCCAAAAATGATTTCTAACTTGTGCCACGTGCCATTTTAAGGGAATGGAATGAGCTGCTCTCTTATTGATCCTCTTTTGGCCTCGGTCTTAACGATTTCCACAGATTATTGCACCAAGACGGCCCGCCCTCTGACTACATCAACTCGAAGATCAGCAGGAGTAACCTCAGTCATGCGCAAGCATGGGTGAACCACCGAACTTAAAAAACGTGAAGCGGATTTGTCAACAAACCTTCCTTTAGTTGGTCGGCTCCTTTCTTCACAGGCGTATCGTCTACCAGCCATGCAAAATCCACTTTAATGCCGTGGCACGGGCTCCATCCTCATCACTTCTAGTCCACAACCCTGTCACACGTAGGTAGCATTTTGTGCAAAATCCCGGTGAAATGCTAAGAATAATGAGAAAGTAGAATAGTGGTGACTGGATTCTAAACTGCGCGCCTTTGGATGGGTGCATAAAGCCATGCAGTCACGATATTTCTGATTTCCGCGACTTGCTGAGTTTGTGATATAACCGATGCTTCAAAGTCAAAAAACTGCAACAAGTAAATAAAGCACGCAAAAAAAGCAAATTTGTGCATAGTATTGGACCTGAATACTCAATTCAACATAGTCCTTTAAGTCTCACGTTTAAATTGCTTCGATAATGGCACGTGCCCATCAAAAACATCAATGAAATTTACTAGCGAAAAGAAGTGACAGCACGAGAAAAGCAACGCTTACTCAAAGCAAACCAAAATATGATAACACACATGAAGTCGTTGCAAAAAACACCAAAAATGGCAGCTACAAGCCCGTATGGAACAAACACAAGCAGAGGAGGAACGTAATACGGATAAAACTGCGCCCATAAGCATTAACGATTTCCAACTCGACCACTTATGCAAGCACAAACCCGGCCCGACGTAGCTTTACTTCGATGATTGCACAAGATTCGGTGCTTTCTACGTGATATGTTAGCTGGCGTTGGCGTCGCTTCGCATTTTCCACCCTCTCCCTCCTCCATCACTCACTCCCATATCACACTCTCCTTCACTACCTCCATTCCTCCTTTCACTTGACGCGCTCGTGCGCGCGCGTTCCCCACCACATCCTGTCCACCATTAACTTCCTTCACTCTCCCTCCTTGCCACACCACAAGGCGAGGTCACCGCCCATTCGTCTACCAGCCATCCATCCACCCACCCATCCACCAGACTCCATCCCTTCACCATTCCATTTACTATTCGCCTTCATGCATCCTCCACCTCACTCTCCTCTTCGTCATCCCGATGAGCGCACATGCCAGTGCAAAGATATGTGCAATGCCTGCCGAGCATAGCGGCGGCCGATCATTTGCACATTGGAATGGAAATAAGGATGCTGTGCAGCGAAGAGGAGTGGTTGCGATGGTGCAAGGTGAGGTGGATCGCAGTGCACTGCGAACCGGTAGGTAGCTGAGTACGAGGATAGGGGGCGGGCTATGTCAGAAGTTGCAATCCTTTGTGGTTATTTTCGCGGTACTTGGACTGATATGTGCTTTAAGCAGCATTTTCGGAGCAGTACTAGATGTGTTTTGGAAATGTAGTGTTGGTCTCAGATTGCCATCTGTTGGGACGTTTATGGCCTCGATTTGCATGCATTTCCTGTTCTTGCTATTTGGCTCCGTTAGCGATAGAGCTGGTGTTTTTGATGTTGCGTGAGAATCTATTCACTGTTGGGGTGGGCTGATAAATATTTTGTGGATGCTGATGCTTTTTTGGTTGATGAGCACTGCTGGTGACCACCACAATTCTACACATCAGACTATCAATGCTATTTCACCCATCTCTAATCACCCCCCCTTTGCTTCAACGCTTTGTGACCTCACTATTCCACACACGCGGTCTCCACTCACTGTAAACTTTCGTAATTCTTGCGATGGTGAACAGTAATTCACCACGCTACAGTGCATCGTCTCATTCCCCATCACCTAATCAACGGTTGATGCGACTCCATAAGTCTCAAGAAAGCAGGCAGACTTCTTCTCCGCAACCGCATTTAATGGACTCGGTCAATTACATGAAGTCCGACCCCCGTTTCACCTTTAAAAAAGCAAAATTGAACAGAAGATGATAACGCACAATAGTGGTCACCTAGCACAGACGGTGATAGACGACAAGAATTGACTCAAAACAATGATTTCAAGTGATTTAAACAGAATTTTGATCTGCTGGCAACAACAATTACCTGGTGAATGAGGCAGGGTTTCGTAGTTATCATGGTCAGCTAGTGGGATGAAGTGCACAGTGTTCTCTGACGAGCTCTGAATTTCCACTGCAAAATGAAAACTTCCTGGTGCTAGCCAATGATATTTACATATCTAAGATAAAAATCCGGGTTTCATCATGCAGCGTGTGTTAATCCTATCGTGATATGGGGTCAAAATATGGGCAAATAATGCAACAGAATTCAAGGATGACGGTGTTTACCTGTCGCCAGTATGCTAATGTTTTTAAAAAGGGTTAATGTGTGCAAACGCGTCTTTCTATTTCCAATGCAGTGGTTGTGGCGGGGCTGCTATAAAATAACCGTTGGTGAATAGATCAAGATACTGTTCAGAACACGTCGATTTGATGTCGCTTCATGGTCGCTTTAAATGAGGGTTGATATGACGTCCTGAATGATTCTGTTTCGGATAGGAATTTTGCTAGCCACTAACAGTTGCCCTCCTCTCACGACTTCTACAGACTTCACTCTTCACTTTTATGCTGGATTGATAATGAGATGGAGGAGAGCGGAATTAAGATGTAGCGTAATAATATTAATAGCTGCAAGACTCATGCAAAGCCAACTCAATCACGCTATTAGTGACCAACGTCCCTGGGAGTCCATATTGGCCAAAGACATGGCACAGCACTTGTAGTGACTCGGCGGTAACAGAAGGGAACACATGTGTTATTTCCAGTCACTTTGGTACGACACCTACTGAAGTGGGGCAGGCACATTACTACGTGAACCGGTAAAGTCGAGATGCCATTGTGACCAACACTTCTCTGATTGACGCCAAAGAGCTGATGCAAATTCCCAAAGACTCTTCGCCACTCATTATCATCGCTAGCAGCATTAGACCAGGCCGTTATTATTTTCATCCATTGGTGATCATTAAGCAAACTTCAAGCTGTAGACTTTATTTATGCAGCTGATGTCAAGGTAACGTAAACAAAAAAGGAAAGGTGCCCTCAAACACAGTTGTCTATGCTAAATTATTCGAGCGCCAAAATCTCATTTGAAGTAGTGATTAAAAGTTGTTGTTGATGCTGAGCAAGCGAGGTATTAACCTTTTGAAAAGCATTGGCTGCGTTTGCGCATTGCTGGCTATTGTAGCCTCCGAAACTTTAGCAGGTATTATCGAGAGGATAAGTAAAACTTGGCTAAATCAGGAGAATAGGCACGATTTAGTAATGGCTGCCGAATGTTCGGGGACGCGACAGTGTAATACACCTGAGCCCAGTCGATCTTGATTGGCAGGTCGTGCAGATGTCTTAGCCCATTAAAAGTGGTCAGAACCAAGTAGGGTCTTTTTCTCGTGATTTATTGCTCTGAAGGGAAGCCTTTGTCGTGGGAGGATACACTTCTCGTAGTCCATCTCTCAAACAGTGACGGATTGAGCAATGCGATGGATGGATGAGGTGCCAAGTCGCCACGGTCCCAGTTTCCAGGGTGCTAATCGATGTTGATGTCGGTACGACCATTTATGATGCACTAAGGCCGTCGGTTCCCGTGGATGTAGTGAAGAATACAGCTTGGCGAAGTGCCAGTCCCTCTCCGACTCATCACCTGATTTTCATATTATTAATTGCTACATCAAAGCTGGTGTGCATAGTCTTTGACCCTATTAAGCTCACTTCCAAATAGCAAAAGTAGAGGACACAAATGCAGTTATCCTTATCAATGACAGTTAAGAGTGAGTGGAAGAAAGGGCCGTTTGTGCTGCTGGATGTGATATAAATCGAAGTGCCAAAGAAGAATCCAAAATACTTCGAATCACCAGGGACCAATTGAGCATTTACTACACAAGTGTAAATTAGCATATCTAACACAAAACGTCAGTAATAGCCTTAGAAGTCTAACGAGCGATTCATGTTTGCAAAACGTAACCAGCGGTCTTTTGTTTCATGTTGGACTTTTGGGCTTCAAATGTCCCTGTTGCACCACATCACATCAGGTTGCTCCTCTCAAAGTTGTTGCCACTAGCACTGCCTGTTTGCCTATGCCTCCTCTTAATCTGCAGCGAGCTGTAGTGAACATAAGATAAATGTTATATTTCCTCATACCTTTTGGTTTCGACTCTCTCACGACTATTCATCATGCAACAGGATCATGAACACTTCTGAACATTATTAACACGTCAGTGCTTGCGACTGCTTTGCATCCCACAGCGGTGACACGTCCACCTTGCAAAATTCCCAATTCAACCCACTCAAGCGCTAAGCATGCTGCTTCCCTACTTAACAACACATTCCACTATCCATCACATCCGAATAGCTGGTAGTTAAATTTCTATCCCTGAAATGCTTTTTGAACTTTTATCATCAGGGACGAAGTGGGATTCTCGGGTCTGACGCGCCTCACCCGCCTGGATTATTCGAATAAAACTGCACTCAACTCATTTTATTTTGTGTTTCGGCTGTCAGCAATCTACATGTACGTACGTAGCCTCTGCAAAATAAAATCCAGAACATGAGAGCACACGAGGCACGAATGCCATCTTTACGGCTAGCATAAAATACGCAAGGTATGAGCGCCAGATCCAAGTCTATCGTGTGAAATCTTGCACAAGTACAACCATACTGTTGAAAACTATGGCGGATAGATGCAAAGGTGGAAGAATAGGAAATAATTTGATCATTCGACACTAGATCGAAATGTGAGCGGCAGAATGTTGGGACGCTATGTGATCAGTTAAGCAGGTGCAATCTCTGAGTTGATTTATATCAGGATTTGAGAGTTCCACAAACGAAGAAACGAGTAAAAGTTGGTTGGTAATCTGTTTGTGTGGATGCACACGTAGGACGGAAACTTTGCTCATTGTTGCCGTGGTCGCTATGCCTAGCAGTGTACGGTCAATTTTTCCATGGGATACTACACACTTCCTTGAATTCTGCCTTACAATTAGTGTAATTATTCGAGTTGGGGATTCTAATTTGCATTCCATCATCTTGCAAGGAAGTCTTTACCACATCACCGAAATACTCGGCTGACACAACTTGCCCCTGCGATTGCACCTGCAAATGTGCTTCGACCGACGCATAAAAATAACACTGACCATAATCCGAAGTGACTAGGATGGACTTAGTGCAGACTTGAGAAAACCTGGAACTAGTTGCAATGACCACCACTTGGAGTGCAAGTTGGCTGTATTAGCACTACTGATATGGCTCAACACAGCAATAATATCAGTTGACATTTGTATTCGTATGAAATCGCAACCGCTCTACGCATCGACGTTATTGAGAGACCTACCTACTGATCATTACTTCCATCACAACAACGACAAACGAGTGATAGGTGAGAAGACTTTGGCGTAGGGCCCAATAATGAAGTGTTGAACAACGTTAAAGGTGAGGCGGCAAGAATGTCGGATCGCAGGGAGGGTCAATCCACCCTAGTAGACAATGTGCGCGAAGTAGCCCATCCCCTAAGCCGACGTGCACACATGGCTTTACAAGCGCACGTAAACTCCCATCGCTCTCAGCAATGCAACCCTGTGTGTGCGTGTGTGCACAACAATTTCCGCTGACTCGCAGAGTGGCAGCGGCTTTTGCCGTCAAAGTGAAACTGTGCATGTGAAAGCGCATGAGCATATCGACCTAGACACTGGACTATTTCGCAAACATTACACACTTGCGTCCTTCATGTTAAATTAGCCATCCACCATCTTGCTCAGTACCATATTCATGCACTTGCAGCACAAATTGCGCTGCATTGCAGAGAGCAAGAGACGGTCTACTTCGACTCACATCAGTTGCTCACTCTTGTGGAAGTGACCCGCTGCTTTTGCTAACTCAGGTCAACCTTCCTCTTCCCATTTATCACCCCACATCGCTCTTCCACTGGCTGCTGCACCAACTTTTGGCCACTAGATGCATCGAAGCCGTCCCATTTGTCATTTATCATGCCAAATTCTCGCTTTACAAACAAAGGACATGATTAGCGGTCCACATTACATGATGTGAACTGTAGTACCTATATTGACTAAGTTAAAGTAGGTCTACCTGCCTGTCTGGAGCACGGAAATAGCGTCATGTGCTGGGTAAAACAGGGAGTGGAAATCGGCTTCTCCTAATCGTAAAGAATGTTCAGCCCTTAAACGTCCGAAAGAGTCAGCAGTATTTTGTTCTAAATAGTGGAGCATGGCCTCCATCAGGACAATTTTCCATCCATCAAACAAATGAAATTGACAGTGATGACGAACAATTTAGTTTTAATGCCTGAGCTAAGTACCACTAGTTGATGTTGATTTGAATAAGGAATAGACGATATAAATGTTTCTACATTAAAACACACAGAGCAATCACGAGTAACGACAGCCCGCTAATCCATCCAGGTGATTATGATTCCAACTCAGGTTGAATAGTCGTGACACAGGCCAATTCGGTGTGTGTGTGTGTGAGGAAATATGGCATTGCTTACATGCTTACTTTTGCCCGTTCATAGAACACTTAGAAGCATGAGCAAACAGCACCAACTTTAGAAAGAGCAAATCCAAGCCTGCTTACTCTCCTTTCACTCACTCACTAATTTATTCACATTCATTCATGTTAGTCGGCAAGTTGAAAGCTCCTTACTGGCAATTAGTTCAATTCATTCACGCATACCACTTGTTTCTTCTCAGTAACAATCAGATACTGCGCAAATTTACGCAGCAGTAGGTGCGACGTGGCAAGCATTCACTCAACCCTCAGCAATTTGGAGGTCAGCAGCAATGACGACCTCACACTTGTACAGTGTAGCCAAATCGATACCATCCGGTAACTTTAGGAAACGCATTAAACTTACTCGGCAATTAGATTAGTTCCAAAACTCATCTTATGTAAAATTTAACGTGATTGAGGATCATATCCACCGATCTTAGTCCCAATGTCGATGGTTGCTGACTGATAGGGTGCCTTCTATGTGTTCTGTAACGAGAACTGGATTTAGCACCTGTGGTGAAATAGTGCATTGTAGAAAGTGGGGAGAAGAAAGTTATGGTGAGAAGGAACAAGCGTCGGATCACAAAACAGGCAAAGTTTATTCAAGATTAGGCAGTGGGATCAATGTTGAGCAGCCCTTTTCTTAAGCCAATATGTGAATATGCATTTGCGAGCACACTCGAACATCGATTAATCTCTGCGATTCAACTGTGGAAATTCATGTCACTCTGCGCCTAGGATAGTTGGCAAATTGTGGGCGTCTGTGCACTTCGATCTCCACTGGCCTACTGCGTTCATGCGGAATCACCATTGTAGAGGAGGTGAAGCTGCAATAGCTTACGACATCACCGACTTAATAGGCATGACCACATGAGTGACTGGCTCACTAGTTGGTCCTTGTGAAATGAGAAATGCCGCATCTAGATGTGAGCAGCAGGTCAGGACACTGCGTTAACAAATCCATTTTGATCACACCACCCACACGTCTGTGCTACTTTGTCACCGACATGACTGAAGTCTACAGACTTCAATGTTTTTGTTGTACGTGCTGAAATCGACATCGGAGTTCTTCGTCCAAGTACTGCTTCAACATGTTGTTGTGTCGGGCTCGATCCCTCATTTTTTCCAATCTGGTATCGTCGTTTTGCAGAGCTGAGATGCCCGTTCTATCACCTGAACGAATTAAGATACTCAAAGCAATCTACGCTTGTAGAGGCTCTAAGATGGCTTTAACAGATTCCATTAACCTACCACGGCATTTAGAACATTTGTTCTTGTAGCAAAAGTCAACAATGAATGATAGCTGCCCCTTCAGTAGAGAACAACTGTGTTAGCGTTGCTGGAACAGGTGGACAGTGAGTGTAGGGCCATTTTTGGCTAACTCACCTATTTCTATTCGTAGCTATAAAGTTTCAGTAACTTGTAGAAGAGGATCCATCAAAGTGACTGGGTTAGCAAAATTACGTGTCTAGAAACACTGTAAATGCGGCCATAATTTGGTTCTACTTGGCCGTAGCCTACTAATACGTGACCAACTCTGGAAAAAGTAGAACGGTCACCACGTGGAGTAGAAGGTTGTTGGATTAGCGACGCCGAGAGGGTGTATGGAATACATTAATTTTCTATTCCATTTGGACCGATTTCAAGTATTTACTGTTTCAACTTTGCACTTGAGGATTACATCTGTTGATGGTGGTCTCAACTAAGACAAAGGCAGCTGACCGATGGACTGGCTTCAGTCTAACCTGTGATGGGGAGTTGATTAGGCAGTGCATGATAGCGAATGGGATGAGAAAGTGCCAGATCGCAGGGCAAATCAAGTTCACGGTGGTAGATAACTTATGCGATGCGAAGTACTCCATCCCCTAAGTCGGCGAGTGCTTGGTTTTACAAACGCACTGCAACCACCACCGCTTTATCATTATCACGTGTCACTCTGTGCTCACAGTAGGCAGTCGTGCGTATGTGCGTTGAGCAATAAACGCTGATTTGGTGAAAGCAGTCGAACTAGATAGCGCAGCTAATCGTGTTGAATCACACACTTAGGTGTTAAACGAGGTTGACTGATAGTCGTAGTGGTTCATCTGAGCATGTATTTGATCGTTCATAATGATTTGAATAAGATATGAACAAAGTGAATGGATCCACCTTGGAAAGATATTGAGCAGTCACAAGTAATGAAATCTCAACAAGCCACCTTGAGTCATGAATGTCGCGTGCAAGCAAAGCTGCATCACATTGCTTTCAAACACACCATTCGAATTCCAAAATTATGTACTATATTGCTAGTTTCACAGCGAACGGATTGCAGTGCATTATGCTGCATAGTGACCGTGCCTTAGTCATGGGACCAAAAAGACCTTCAGATAGCTGTATTCGGACCCCTCAAACTGATGGAAAATATTGGAGTCAATACTTCCAGTCCCACAGCCACGCTTTGCAGTCCATTTAATCTTAACGTCACTGCTCGGAGAAATCGTCAGTGAAGGCGGCCGCCGCTTGGACTTTGTTGCACAATTTGCTTAATAAATCAATTACCAGAAAACATGCCATGTAATTACGCAGCATCAACATTAAAAATTCACAAGCATCTACCAGGAGGTGTTGCTATTGCTTGCAGTAGACATAGCGCACAGAAGTAGAGCATCATTTTAATGCAATGGAATGTAGGTTCGGCAGTTCTGTACAAAGCGCTACAGCTTTTATACGCACTGACTAAATATAACAGCGATTCACGTGCGCATATGTTGGTGATCTTTATCGTGTAGGAAGAGCATGCGTTAGAATTGAAAGCTCACCCATTTACTTTCATATTTCATCATTAGCTGTGTATTAACAAGAGCAGTATACGCCTTTAGTCTAGTCAAAGAACCCGTTTAATCCTAAGAATTTCAGCTATGTCGGCAACAGACTTTCACGTTCTTATGAATTCGTTGGTCGCAAACTTGGTTCGTTAAAGTAGTGTTTTGGTCCGCTCTTCTCATTCGAATCGATTATCAATCATCTCACTGGCACCAAGTGGTCAGTCGGTTACATAACTCAGACCGGCTTTCCTTCAAGCCTTGGTAGTTTAAGCTTGACTGTTCTCGGTAAGCCAATGTCGCATCGAAAGGAAATCCTCTCCTCGCGTACCCTGGAGACTCAATTAAAGGCCATGCTCTAGTCGTTGCTGTTGCTCCAAAATGTTGCACAAATATACTGCTTCTACTTCTTTTTTATCCCCTACCTATCTCGCCACATTCCTTTTAATTTCACTTCACTGCATCAAGCGAAATTTGAAGGCGGTCAAAGGAAGTGGAGCAGGTTGCCACCAGAAGTTAAAATAACGTAGATTGACTCACGCAAAATTAACAAGTTATGGGTTGAGGAGGCAGCACTACGCATTGTCAGAGGTCTGCATAGGGAGAAAAAGCTGAGCAGTGTCCAGAAATGGCTTAAGGCACAATACCTGGGGTCAGTTTGTCTGCACAATGCCAAAGTAGTCCTAACTCTTACGGAAAGCACCTAATCCACCCAGTAAGGCACTAAAGACAACTTAGCTGTTTCGCCACCATTGGAATTGCGGATGAATTTGAGGTGTCCCCTATAAGGACGTGGCTATACCCATGAGCAATCCAGATAAACTTACACACAGCTGACTCATGTTACTGATAACGAAGGAAAAAACAACTAACTGCTCTTCTTGCACTGTTCCTTCTTGTGTGCACTGATGCGCCTGCCCACTTCCATCCACACAATGTAAGAAGCGGGTTATAGGGTACCATGAAGAAATGTTTTGGAGTACTCGTCCCTTCTAGAAATTACCTCTTCTCTTCTGACTCAGAACTTAGCAGCTGCTGCCAAAATACCTTGGTTAACACAAAATGAATTGTCTGGACTTGAACAAAGGCGCCGGTTTTTACCACTTTTTGCTTAATTCTTAATAGGATGCAAGACATAAGTGGTCCTGCTGTGTGAACTGCATGTTCTTGATGCGCAATGAGGCACTCATGTGTCATCCACAGATGGGATTACGCTAATAACACTGGGACAGCTACTGGCAAGGACACATGTTTTGCAGTTTGTCACCTGATCTAGTCCAGCAGTTCCATCGAATGAATAAGAGGTTGTCTACTCATTTTTGATATCAGTAGTTATGCAACGACGACTAGCGGCAATGCAGCATGCTGTGTATTTACTACCATTCGATCGTCGAGCTGATACGTAGTGTTTGGCGTTGGTGCGAGCAATCAAGTAAGTCTGTGGTTTCATTTTTCCATGACCTCAAATTCGCAGCGAACGCAATTAAGTTCCACTCACGAAAAAGTCATCTTTTAAGATGGTTGAAAGTAGAAGGGTTTGATAGATACAAAAATGCTATTTTAGTGGCAGAAGTGCACATTCCAAAGGCCATGCATTCACCCACGAGCTTTAGCGTCAATGAGACGGTTTCCCTTGTTGGCTATCACTTTCGAGTGCCCATAGATAAGTGTTCTGATCATGCTTTTCCTTAAAACGATTTCACAGTACACATACGTGATAATACCCTCTTGTACAGGGATATTCCGGAGCATGCTGGGGCACGTACAACTCCAGATCCAATACAGGGTCGATTTCTGCTCTGCTTATTTAAGTAAATTTAGTCGTATCGTCTGGTCCGTGTAAATTGTAATTACGCATAAGCATGGAACGTAAGTGGGGGCCTTGCAAACACCAAACAACCAGACAGATTTCCATAGATTTTCAGGCCTCGCAAGTATCTACAGGAGTTTCGGTAGATTTCACAAAGGTAGCAAAGCCCTTGCATAAATCGTTAGGAATGTGGGAAAGATTATTAAGGGAATGAGCGTGATAATGCATTCACCCTGCGTACTGAATCCTGGCTCTAGTGATTCAGGCTTGTACTGCGTACTCTCCTGAAAGGTAGAGGACCAGAGAAGTGAGAGTATCCGTCATCGCTGTACCAGATCAGCAAAATGTGTGCTAGGAAGGTGTGCAACCTAACGTAAGCTATTTGCCGCCTTCTTGATGGTGGTGCACATCAGACATCACCCGATAGCAAGGACGCCAACGATGAAACCGGATCATCGCACGTTGAATGACCGCATTTACAGTGTTTCTAGACACGTAATTTTGCTAACCCAGTCACTTTGATGAATCCTCTTCTACAAGTTACTGAAACTTTATAGCTACGAATAGAAATAGGTGAGTTAGCCAAAAATGGCCCTACACTCACTGTCCACCTGTTCCAGCAACGCTAACACAGTTGTTCTCTACTGAAGGGGCAGCTATCATTCATTGTTGACTTTTGCTACAAGAACAAATGTTCTAAATGCCGTGGTAGGTTAATGGAATCTGTTAAAGCCATCTTAGAGCCTCTACAAGCGTAGATTGCTTTGAGTATCTTAATTCGTTCAGGTGATAGAACGGGCATCTCAGCTCTGCAAAACGACGATACCAGATTGGAAAAAATGAGGGATCGAGCCCGACACAACAACATGTTGAAGCAGTACTTGGACGAAGAACTCCGATGTCGATTTCAGCACGTACAACAAAAACATTGAAGTCTGTAGACTTCAGTCATGTCGGTGACAAAGTAGCACAGACGTGTGGGTGGTGTGATCAAAATGGATTTGTTAACGCAGTGTCCTGACCTGCTGCTCACATCTAGATGCGACATTTCTCATTTCACAAGGACCAACTAGTGAGCCAGTCACTCATGTGGTCACGCCTATTAAGTCGGTGATGTCATAAGCTATTGCAGCTTCACCTCCTCTACAATGGTGATTCCGCATGAACGCAGTAGGCCAGTGGAGATCGAAGTGCACAGACGCCCACAATTTGCCAACTATCCTAGGCGCAGAGTGACATGAATTTCCACAGTTGAATCGCAGAGATTAATCGATGTTCGAGTGTGCTCGCAAATGCATATTCACATATTGGCTTAAGAAAAGGGCTGCTCAACATTGATCCCACTGCCTAATCTTGAATAAACTTTGCCTGTTTTGTGATCCGACGCTTGTTCCTTCTCACCATAACTTTCTTCTCCCCACTTTCTACAATGCACTATTTCACCACAGGTGCTAAATCCAGTTCTCGTTACAGAACACATAGAAGGCACCCTATCAGTCAGCAACCATCGACATTGGGACTAAGATCGGTGGATATGATCCTCAATCACGTTAAATTTTACATAAGATGAGTTTTGGAACTAATCTAATTGCCGAGTAAGTTTAATGCGTTTCCTAAAGTTACCGGATGGTATCGATTTGGCTACACTGTACAAGTGTGAGGTCGTCATTGCTGCTGACCTCCAAATTGCTGAGGGTTGAGTGAATGCTTGCCACGTCGCACCTACTGCTGCGTAAATTTGCGCAGTATCTGATTGTTACTGAGAAGAAACAAGTGGTATGCGTGAATGAATTGAACTAATTGCCAGTAAGGAGCTTTCAACTTGCCGACTAACATGAATGAATGTGAATAAATTAGTGAGTGAGTGAAAGGAGAGTAAGCAGGCTTGGATTTGCTCTTTCTAAAGTTGGTGCTGTTTGCTCATGCTTCTAAGTGTTCTATGAACGGGCAAAAGTAAGCATGTAAGCAATGCCATATTTCCTCACACACACACACACCGAATTGGCCTGTGTCACGACTATTCAACCTGAGTTGGAATCATAATCACCTGGATGGATTAGCGGGCTGTCGTTACTCGTGATTGCTCTGTGTGTTTTAATGTAGAAACATTTATATCGTCTATTCCTTATTCAAATCAACATCAACTAGTGGTACTTAGCTCAGGCATTAAAACTAAATTGTTCGTCATCACTGTCAATTTCATTTGTTTGATGGATGGAAAATTGTCCTGATGGAGGCCATGCTCCACTATTTAGAACAAAATACTGCTGACTCTTTCGGACGTTTAAGGGCTGAACATTCTTTACGATTAGGAGAAGCCGATTTCCACTCCCTGTTTTACCCAGCACATGACGCTATTTCCGTGCTCCAGACAGGCAGGTAGACCTACTTTAACTTAGTCAATATAGGTACTACAGTTCACATCATGTAATGTGGACCGCTAATCATGTCCTTTGTTTGTAAAGCGAGAATTTGGCATGATAAATGACAAATGGGACGGCTTCGATGCATCTAGTGGCCAAAAGTTGGTGCAGCAGCCAGTGGAAGAGCGATGTGGGGTGATAAATGGGAAGAGGAAGGTTGACCTGAGTTAGCAAAAGCAGCGGGTCACTTCCACAAGAGTGAGCAACTGATGTGAGTCGAAGTAGACCGTCTCTTGCTCTCTGCAATGCAGCGCAATTTGTGCTGCAAGTGCATGAATATGGTACTGAGCAAGATGGTGGATGGCTAATTTAACATGAAGGACGCAAGTGTGTAATGTTTGCGAAATAGTCCAGTGTCTAGGTCGATATGCTCATGCGCTTTCACATGCACAGTTTCACTTTGACGGCAAAAGCCGCTGCCACTCTGCGAGTCAGCGGAAATTGTTGTGCACACACGCACACACAGGGTTGCATTGCTGAGAGCGATGGGAGTTTACGTGCGCTTGTAAAGCCATGTGTGCACGTCGGCTTAGGGGATGGGCTACTTCGCGCACATTGTCTACTAGGGTGGATTGACCCTCCCTGCGATCCGACATTCTTGCCGCCTCACCTTTAACGTTGTTCAACACTTCATTATTGGGCCCTACGCCAAAGTCTTCTCACCTATCACTCGTTTGTCGTTGTTGTGATGGAAGTAATGATCAGTAGGTAGGTCTCTCAATAACGTCGATGCGTAGAGCGGTTGCGATTTCATACGAATACAAATGTCAACTGATATTATTGCTGTGTTGAGCCATATCAGTAGTGCTAATACAGCCAACTTGCACTCCAAGTGGTGGTCATTGCAACTAGTTCCAGGTTTTCTCATGTCTGCACTAAGTCCATCTTAGTCACTTCGGATTATGGTCAGTGTTATTTTTATGCGTCGGTCGAAGCACATTTGCAGGTGCAATCGCAGGGGCAAGTTGTGTCAGCCGAGTATTTCGGTGATGTGGTAAAGACTTCCTTGCAAGATGATGGAATGCAAATTAGAATCCCCAACTCGAATAATTACACTAATTGTAAGGCAGAATTCAAGGAAGTGTGTAGTATCCCATGGAAAAATTGACCGTACACTGCTAGGCATAGCGACCACGGCAACAATGAGCAAAGTTTCCGTCCTACGTGTGCATCCACACAAACAGATTACCAACCAACTTTTACTCGTTTCTTCGTTTGTGGAACTCTCAAATCCTGATATAAATCAAGTCAGAGATTGCACCTGCTTAACTGATCACATAGCGTCCCAACATTCTGCCGCTCACATTTCGATCTAGTGTCGAATGATCAAATTATTTCCTATTCTTCCACCTTTGCATCTATCCGCCATAGTTTTCAACAGTATGGTTGTACTTGTGCAAGATTTCACACGATAGACTTGGATCTGGCGCTCATACCTTGCGTATTTTATGCTAGCCGTAAAGATGGCATTCGTGCCTCGTGTGCTCTCATGTTCTGGATTTTATTTTGCAGAGGCTACGTACGTACATGTAGATTGCTGACAGCCGAAACACAAAATAAAATGAGTTGAGTGCAGTTTTATTCGAATAATCCAGGCGGGTGAGGCGCGTCAGACCCGAGAATCCCACTTCGTCCCTGATGATAAAAGTTCAAAAAGCATTTCAGGGATAGAAATTTAACTACCAGCTATTCGGATGTGATGGATAGTGGAATGTGTTGTTAAGTAGGGAAGCAGCATGCTTAGCGCTTGAGTGGGTTGAATTGGGAATTTTGCAAGGTGGACGTGTCACCGCTGTGGGATGCAAAGCAGTCGCAAGCACTGACGTGTTAATAATGTTCAGAAGTGTTCATGATCCTGTTGCATGATGAATAGTCGTGAGAGAGTCGAAACCAAAAGGTATGAGGAAATATAACATTTATCTTATGTTCACTACAGTTCGCTGCAGATTAAGAGGAGGCATAGGCAAACAGGCAGTGCTAGTGGCAACAACTTTGAGAGGAGCAACCTGATGTGATGTGGTGCAACAGGGACATTTGAAGCCCAAAAGTCCAACATGAAACAAAAGACCGCTGGTTACGTTTTGCAAACATGAATCGCTCGTTAGACTTCTAAGGCTATTACTGACGTTTTGTGTTAGATATGCTAATTTACACTTGTGTAGTAAATGCTCAATTGGTCCCTGGTGATTCGAAGTATTTTGGATTCTTCTTTGGCACTTCGATTTATATCACATCCAGCAGCACAAACGGCCCTTTCTTCCACTCACTCTTAACTGTCATTGATAAGGATAACTGCATTTGTGTCCTCTACTTTTGCTATTTGGAAGTGAGCTTAATAGGGTCAAAGACTATGCACACCAGCTTTGATGTAGCAATTAATAATATGAAAATCAGGTGATGAGTCGGAGAGGGACTGGCACTTCGCCAAGCTGTATTCTTCACTACATCCACGGGAACCGACGGCCTTAGTGCATCATAAATGGTCGTACCGACATCAACATCGATTAGCACCCTGGAAACTGGGACCGTGGCGACTTGGCACCTCATCCATCCATCGCATTGCTCAATCCGTCACTGTTTGAGAGATGGACTACGAGAAGTGTATCCTCCCACGACAAAGGCTTCCCTTCAGAGCAATAAATCACGAGAAAAAGACCCTACTTGGTTCTGACCACTTTTAATGGGCTAAGACATCTGCACGACCTGCCAATCAAGATCGACTGGGCTCAGGTGTATTACACTGTCGCGTCCCCGAACATTCGGCAGCCATTACTAAATCGTGCCTATTCTCCTGATTTAGCCAAGTTTTACTTATCCTCTCGATAATACCTGCTAAAGTTTCGGAGGCTACAATAGCCAGCAATGCGCAAACGCAGCCAATGCTTTTCAAAAGGTTAATACCTCGCTTGCTCAGCATCAACAACAACTTTTAATCACTACTTCAAATGAGATTTTGGCGCTCGAATAATTTAGCATAGACAACTGTGTTTGAGGGCACCTTTCCTTTTTTGTTTACGTTACCTTGACATCAGCTGCATAAATAAAGTCTACAGCTTGAAGTTTGCTTAATGATCACCAATGGATGAAAATAATAACGGCCTGGTCTAATGCTGCTAGCGATGATAATGAGTGGCGAAGAGTCTTTGGGAATTTGCATCAGCTCTTTGGCGTCAATCAGAGAAGTGTTGGTCACAATGGCATCTCGACTTTACCGGTTCACGTAGTAATGTGCCTGCCCCACTTCAGTAGGTGTCGTACCAAAGTGACTGGAAATAACACATGTGTTCCCTTCTGTTACCGCCGAGTCACTACAAGTGCTGTGCCATGTCTTTGGCCAATATGGACTCCCAGGGACGTTGGTCACTAATAGCGTGATTGAGTTGGCTTTGCATGAGTCTTGCAGCTATTAATATTATTACGCTACATCTTAATTCCGCTCTCCTCCATCTCATTATCAATCCAGCATAAAAGTGAAGAGTGAAGTCTGTAGAAGTCGTGAGAGGAGGGCAACTGTTAGTGGCTAGCAAAATTCCTATCCGAAACAGAATCATTCAGGACGTCATATCAACCCTCATTTAAAGCGACCATGAAGCGACATCAAATCGACGTGTTCTGAACAGTATCTTGATCTATTCACCAACGGTTATTTTATAGCAGCCCCGCCACAACCACTGCATTGGAAATAGAAAGACGCGTTTGCACACATTAACCCTTTTTAAAAACATTAGCATACTGGCGACAGGTAAACACCGTCATCCTTGAATTCTGTTGCATTATTTGCCCATATTTTGACCCCATATCACGATAGGATTAACACACGCTGCATGATGAAACCCGGATTTTTATCTTAGATATGTAAATATCATTGGCTAGCACCAGGAAGTTTTCATTTTGCAGTGGAAATTCAGAGCTCGTCAGAGAACACTGTGCACTTCATCCCACTAGCTGACCATGATAACTACGAAACCCTGCCTCATTCACCAGGTAATTGTTGTTGCCAGCAGATCAAAATTCTGTTTAAATCACTTGAAATCATTGTTTTGAGTCAATTCTTGTCGTCTATCACCGTCTGTGCTAGGTGACCACTATTGTGCGTTATCATCTTCTGTTCAATTTTGCTTTTTTAAAGGTGAAACGGGGGTCGGACTTCATGTAATTGACCGAGTCCATTAAATGCGGTTGCGGAGAAGAAGTCTGCCTGCTTTCTTGAGACTTATGGAGTCGCATCAACCGTTGATTAGGTGATGGGGAATGAGACGATGCACTGTAGCGTGGTGAATTACTGTTCACCATCGCAAGAATTACGAAAGTTTACAGTGAGTGGAGACCGCGTGTGTGGAATAGTGAGGTCACAAAGCGTTGAAGCAAAGGGGGGGTGATTAGAGATGGGTGAAATAGCATTGATAGTCTGATGTGTAGAATTGTGGTGGTCACCAGCAGTGCTCATCAACCAAAAAAGCATCAGCATCCACAAAATATTTATCAGCCCACCCCAACAGTGAATAGATTCTCACGCAACATCAAAAACACCAGCTCTATCGCTAACGGAGCCAAATAGCAAGAACAGGAAATGCATGCAAATCGAGGCCATAAACGTCCCAACAGATGGCAATCTGAGACCAACACTACATTTCCAAAACACATCTAGTACTGCTCCGAAAATGCTGCTTAAAGCACATATCAGTCCAAGTACCGCGAAAATAACCACAAAGGATTGCAACTTCTGACATAGCCCGCCCCCTATCCTCGTACTCAGCTACCTACCGGTTCGCAGTGCACTGCGATCCACCTCACCTTGCACCATCGCAACCACTCCTCTTCGCTGCACAGCATCCTTATTTCCATTCCAATGTGCAAATGATCGGCCGCCGCTATGCTCGGCAGGCATTGCACATATCTTTGCACTGGCATGTGCGCTCATCGGGATGACGAAGAGGAGAGTGAGGTGGAGGATGCATGAAGGCGAATAGTAAATGGAATGGTGAAGGGATGGAGTCTGGTGGATGGGTGGGTGGATGGATGGCTGGTAGACGAATGGGCGGTGACCTCGCCTTGTGGTGTGGCAAGGAGGGAGAGTGAAGGAAGTTAATGGTGGACAGGATGTGGTGGGGAACGCGCGCGCACGAGCGCGTCAAGTGAAAGGAGGAATGGAGGTAGTGAAGGAGAGTGTGATATGGGAGTGAGTGATGGAGGAGGGAGAGGGTGGAAAATGCGAAGCGACGCCAACGCCAGCTAACATATCACGTAGAAAGCACCGAATCTTGTGCAATCATCGAAGTAAAGCTACGTCGGGCCGGGTTTGTGCTTGCATAAGTGGTCGAGTTGGAAATCGTTAATGCTTATGGGCGCAGTTTTATCCGTATTACGTTCCTCCTCTGCTTGTGTTTGTTCCATACGGGCTTGTAGCTGCCATTTTTGGTGTTTTTTGCAACGACTTCATGTGTGTTATCATATTTTGGTTTGCTTTGAGTAAGCGTTGCTTTTCTCGTGCTGTCACTTCTTTTCGCTAGTAAATTTCATTGATGTTTTTGATGGGCACGTGCCATTATCGAAGCAATTTAAACGTGAGACTTAAAGGACTATGTTGAATTGAGTATTCAGGTCCAATACTATGCACAAATTTGCTTTTTTTGCGTGCTTTATTTACTTGTTGCAGTTTTTTGACTTTGAAGCATCGGTTATATCACAAACTCAGCAAGTCGCGGAAATCAGAAATATCGTGACTGCATGGCTTTATGCACCCATCCAAAGGCGCGCAGTTTAGAATCCAGTCACCACTATTCTACTTTCTCATTATTCTTAGCATTTCACCGGGATTTTGCACAAAATGACAGGGTTGTGGACTAGAAGTGATGAGGATGGAGCCCGTGCCACGGCATTAAAGTGGATTTTGCATGGCTGGTAGACGATACGCCTGTGAAGAAAGGAGCCGACCAAAAAAGGAAGGTTTGTTGACAAATCCGCTTCACGTTTTTTAAGTTCGGTGGTTCACCCATGCTTGCGCATGACTGAGGTTACTCCTGCTGATCTTCGAGTTGATGTAGTCAGAGGGCGGGCCGTCTTGGTGCAATAATCTGTGGAAATCGTTAAGACCGAGGCCAAAAGAGGATCAATAAGAGAGCAGCTCATTCCATTCCCTTAAAATGGCACGTGGCACAAGTTAGAAATCATTTTTGGGTGCACACGGAAACTACATGCACATGGAGTGTGATGCGTTACTTACTACGCCGACTTATAGAGCAGAAGAGTATGGGCCTCGTAAAAGTTTCAGTTCAGGCTTCATGTTGACTTACTAGCAAACAGTGGTTGTTCATCTCCAAACTGCACCATAGAGATGCTTCCCGGAGTACTACCGAGGTAGGCAGTTGAGACATGACGGATCAGCCGTTCAACCCGGGTGGTAAATGAAGGGGAATTAAGATTAATCGACGGCAAGTCAGCGTATTGCTTCAAGCATTGAACAGCAAATTTCAGTGGTAAGCATTGTTCAGTGCCTAAAAATAATGTGTGCTGTGCAAGTGGTGAGTCAAGCTGCAAACTGCTAGTTACGTGGCATGGTGGCAATGGGGTCATGCGAGGAGAAATGTGTGGTGTTGCCCAAGTTATTTGTGACGATTTTCTGGCATACCTGTGAAATACCAAAACAAATAAGGAAGTCAGTTACCAAGCCAGATCCCGGCTTAATGACTAACGTCTCCAGGTGCTGCCCGTTGGATCGTTCATCCGACCGTCTTGGACCTTCACATCTAATCGTAACATGGTAAAACCTGATGCAATTATGAAACAGAAAACTTGGCACGTGCGCCACTGAGCATTTAACGCTTGCAGCGTTACCTTGCCACATGATGGATTGAGTTCTTTGATCCGCCAAAGAAGGCGGTAAGTAGCATACAACTTTTTAGCCTTGGCAATCGCTTTTAAGGTTCTGTTATTTGCTGACCATTGAGAGTAGCGCATGGCAATAAATGAATCCGCAGCCAGTCTCAGATGCTTTAGCTGTTCCAATATGACATCAGTTGACTTCATCTTGCTATTTAATTTCTAGCCAGTGTGAGGGCATTGACAGACTCCGACAGACGAATTGAAGCATTGAGCGAGTGTGTCCTGCTGACAAACAGTATGTCAGGTTATTTACGAATCCGCGGTTACCAAAATTACGGCTAAGAACGCACCGGATAGACACACCGTATACCAACATAGAAACAAACTCCAATGTTAGTAAAGTTCATTGCCCAGAAGTCTAGGCTTGCAAGTCACAAAAGTCCAACTCATTTAGGCTCTTAAGGGAAAACAATGTCCTATGGTCCTAAAGTAAAATTCTGTGCGCTTAAAACCTTTTTCAACCCACCAACAGAGCAAGCCGATATATTCTGGTTACAGAAGACTGTTCTGCAATGGTAGCCTAGACAGAGGTTGCGATAGCAGAAGACGCTGTTCAGTCACCTCGGACTTCATCCGTCGGTAGATTCTTCATCACTTAGCGCCAGTGTCCGTTTATAGTCAAATATATTCAGATTTCTAAATCCATCCTTTAGCTGAACGGCGCTAAATGCTCAGGTCTTAAAGATGCTTAAATTACCCGACTTCCGCATGACAATGGACAGGTAGGATATTCTAGATGCACTCGGTCTCGACTTCTAGGAGACATTACAAAGCCAATTTATTCAAACACAGGAAATTAAGCTTGGGATGTGACACCCACGAGTACAAGGCTACAGCTTATATATCAACTGGTGTCAAATTCCCAGATGCCGACAGAGTAAACACTGAATATGAAAAAGGACACTAGAAGGCGAGTAACGGCACACGTTGACACTTACGACTGCCCAATACATGCAATAGAGCTAGCATCTGCCTTGCAAGCTCTGCCACCAATAACGTTAGCATCGCATTTGTCTTAACAGCAACGCGGATGTTATTTGGGGTTGGGTGTTGCTGGCACAGGTGACGGCAGGGTAGAAGCCGAGGTTCTACCTCAGAGGTTGGCTTTAAAGAAGCACGTGTATCAGTACACCAGCCACAGCCTCTCCGAGGTTGCAAAGGACATGTATTTACTCAAGACTGTGCATTTGCTGAAAGACATTGTAGCGATCAATGTTTTCTAAGGGATTTTCGCTGAAACTGATGAAGCCTGTTAAGTGCGTTGCGACGCAGTGTTTTTTACCTTTATGCCATGGTAGGTAGAATAGACCAACCACCGGCGCATTCGAAGACTGTGGATACGTGAAGAAAGAATCATGCCAAGTTGTCTGTGTTGATGACGACAATTTGTCCGCTCAAGGGAGCTGTGTGAACCTTTATACATATGCGGTTTCCTAGAAATCTGGATTCAATTTCAGTCTGAATCGAAAGGGTTTAAGGCTAATTTTGAGCTCATCAGCATCCAACTTCAAATGTTTTAGAAGCGTATTGAGTCTGATCGGTGTCCTGCTGTACCTACTCTTGTCTTCGTTCAAATGGGCCACGTACTCAGCTTTGCGAAATGTGTTTTGGGCTGCCACTTTGTTAATTAGCGCCACACATTCGGTGCACATTAGACTGCAAACCTTTGCAAGTTCATCGCTTTGGAATATATTTTAGGTGTGGCGTCCATTTTTCCGCTCAACAGCATCAACCCAATCTTGCCATGTGATTTCCACTTTTAGCATCTATGCGTGTAATCGGGGCCTTCAATGTGTCTACGTCAGACAACTAGCTTGATTAGAATCAAGGCAGTGATCGAATCACCGGATTGGGAGAACACATTGTTCTGTTAACATAGTATCAACCATCGCGTCACAGCATTCACTTATTGCTCTTAGAGGATGGTAGCCTACCGTGCTGACAAGGGGCAATCCAGATCGCAGGCAGCTAACACCCGTAGTGCCCTCTATAAGGATGCAGCCATACTCCTAATCAACTTAAGTAGGCATACACACAGCCGATAACAAGAGAAAACGCATTGTGAGTTGTTGGGCAAGTAAGCAAGCATGTTATCATGGTAAAGCGCTAAATGGGTCGGGCAAGTTTTGTGAAGCATACGATAAGTAGCGGTGAAGCTAGACCCATCTATTAACCACCCAGGCACATACTACCCCCTTTGCTAGAAGCAAACCACCTGGCTAGAGAGATGATTCAAGATAAAGTTGCACAAGTGTCAAAGCCACCGTAAGCCTCTGCGATCGTGCTGGTGAGGACTATCGATCGTAGCGCGCGATCGCGCATTGGTGCCGTAATTAAGGAGAATGCATTCCCTTTAACCCCACATACACAAATCGCTAGAATCGTCAGTTGGGGTTACATAGTTCTCCCCCTCGATTTAAATTCAGGATTACAGAATGCGAAGTGGCAGAGGCGAACGGAGGAGAGCCTGTATTTGCATTGTCTTGTGAGCTGTATAAATTTTGGGGAATGCGTGTTGTGGTGGCATCCGTCCAACGCTTGATGCAGCCAGCATAAATAGGTTTATTGCTAAAGAATGATATGATCTGTCTCAATGAGGTTCTCGTCTTTGACATAGATATCTGGAGACAGAATTGGTTTCAAGTCTAAAGAAATGCCAATTTTGCAGTGATTTGTTGCCTTTTCGGGGCATAGGCTTGTTAGAAGTGATGACAGCCGCCGACTACCAAAGACATGACCATTACCGTCCGAGAGGCAAAGTTCGGCATTTTTTTGCGTTTGACAAATTATTGCTCCAAAGTAATCTTTCCTGTTGCCACCATACATTACTCAGCAGCCTATAGAACATGTCAGTATCCTTCACATCAGTTCTGATCGACTGTCAGGAACCCGAGTGTTGGCACTGCAGACAGTTCCATTTTGCTAAGGTGATGCTATAATCACCTGACTGCTTTTCCTCCAGCCATCCCTTCTTCTCCTCGCCCTCATCTCCAGCCTTTCCAGCTGCCGTGTGCGCTGGCACATCCGTCTTCTCTCCATCGACACAACGCGCGATGCGCGCCATAGAATGCCATAAAGAAATGTTTTGATGCGCTCCTCCCTTTCAGAAATAACTCCTTTTTGACTCGAAACCCAACATTTTCTGCCAAAGATGCCTTTTAAAACACAGGAGAAATTCGGCAGACGAATAAAGGTAAGTTTTTGATACATTTCAGGAGTGCAATCACTTCTGCATCCAATGTCAAGATGACGCTACCTGCTTTGCATTCAGAGCATTCCAGTCGCCATAGATTGCAGGTAGGAGTACGATTTCGGTGAAGCAAGAGGGAGGCTTACAGGTGGTAAAAGGAGGGTGTCCCTCGATGCCAACAATGCTGCAGAGTGTGTACTGCGTCCGAAAGAAGAACGCAAGAAAAATTGTGGCTTTACATGCACACATTTGCGACTTTCCCCCATGATTCGCAATTTCAGGAATAATGTCTCTCGAGATGGCGAGTTAGTACACAAATTCAGGCCGATTTACCCACTTCAGCTGCACTGCAACGATCATGACCTTTGGGGTAAGGAGTTGGTCTGCGTGATAAACGTTCTATCACCTAGTGACTGACTTGTCCACACCACACTACCCTGTTTTAACCATTAATCTACAAGGGCGCCTCATCGATCAGATACGAAATTGAGGTTTGTGCACTAATGACTGAAGGGCAACTACCCGCTATCACAGAAATCTCTTGGTCCTAACCTATTGGTTTAAGGGATTTTAGGGCGTCGCATCATTTACAATGCTTTGTTAATCATGACTGCCGATTCCGATTTCGGTTACATAGGTGGCCATGCCAACAGCCTCGTTCCCTTTGTCTATCAAATTTATATGTAGCATCCCGAGGCTCCCTCAAAGACAAAAGAAGGCAGAATGCTAGGGTGGAATGCATGTATTCAACGGGCAGAGGGAAACAAGCCGCTGGCATGGCCCAGCGGCCAGCCTACGCAACTAGGGCCGTACGGCCACCTCTGTGACCTCGACCGAAACCGGTCGTTTCAACAAACAATGTACTACATATATATATGTATATATATATTTATATTGACCTGATATTTTGTCCTCTTTTACCCTTAAGGGAATCTCGGCACACCATATTTTTACTCATTGTGTAAATCTATGCCGCTTCAGATGCATTCTTGGTGCGAGAGGCCGGAAGGAAATTTAGACCTCATATGTGATAAGTGTCGATTTCACCGAAGCCGACTGTAGCGTCCCGAGGCTCCCTCGAAGGCAAAAGAAGGCAGAATACTAGGGTAGAATATATATATATTTTTATATATATTCAACAGGCAGAAGGAAATAAGCGGCTGGCATGGCCCAATGGCCAGCCTACGCAGCTAGAGCAGGATTGCTACCCCTGTGACCCTGACTCAAACCAGTAGTACAAGCAAGCAAAGTACTACATCGACATTTCACTATTCTACTTCCAATTTGGTAACAGAACTACCAGCCTGCTCAAGGTAGGGTTTCAATTGTCGTATGCATAGCAGCATGTTTGACTATAACTTTTCCTAACGCATTTACTAATCAATCGCGTGGTGTTTAATCTCTTATTTAATCGTCTGCAAATTTTTATAGACACATATAAATTGTATAGTTCCATTTTTAACGATGAACTGCAGTTGATATTTATGCGCTTACATAAGTCATTTATGCCATCGTTTTAAAACAGAATTTGGCTTTTTATTGCTACTTAGCAATCCTAAAATTAGAAAGGTATTTGATCAGCAGTTTTTCATCTGTTATGGCAGTTTCAAGGTCATTAATTGTATTTTGTATATTGTCTGCCGATGTGGTGGGTACGTTGCGTATTTTGTTTACGGTAGTATTTTGGCCAAATAGGCTCCTTTGGCCGAAGAATGGAAGAGAACCGTAAAGTTGCAGGCTTGACTCGGCATCAATGATGGTTCGGAATTCAACGGCGACAGGAATGCCCTTGTCGGTCGTGGTGCATCTAATGAGCACTAAAAGTTTACAAGAAGTGATGAATTTGACGTTTGACCTCCATACTGTTCTCTACTGTGCGGTTATACGAGTGTGTTTTTAGGCCCATAAGTCGGCATGATCTATGTTGTACTTTGACAAACTAGCCTTGCGTCCTTTTCTCGAGGCCTTCTCTCCCAAATTCAGTGCGACAGCTGCATTTCCCCAAGGTGTTGTAACAACCATATCGTTGGGATCTGTCGTGCTAATTGGACGCGGATAAAGGCGCAACACTTCCTAAAGGGGTGCTTGAGTGTTTTTCCTTCATTGTCAAACAGAATGTGGTCTTCTGCAGCTTTGGCAGGCGCGATCTGAATAAGCTTGGGCCAAGTTCGTAAGAATTCTGCTTCGAAGGGATGTCAACTTACAGTTTACACCGTCGTCACACTAAACGTCCATCCACTGGTTTGATCGACATGACTTATTTAAGTCTCAGCTTGTTCCTGCAGATATAAGGATGTTATTTGAATCGAACATTTGTTGGCGTAGCTGAGGGGCGGATGCAAATCTTGAATTCTGCTGCGAAAATGATGACGACTGAACAAATGAATTAGCATGCCATCCATGTTCCCTCCGAGCCTGCAAGAGACAAGTATTTCGTTGGAGCTGTGCCGCTGCTGATGGGCGTTTTGACAGTCAGCGTTCGCTGATGAGTTATTGCCAAAACTGTTGGAAGTCTGCAGAGAAGGATGCAAGCGGTGTTGTGCAGTTACCTCTGCGTTGTGGCGTGGCAGGCAACAAGCGCAACGTCAGAGGGTGCAGTGAATATGGATAGGTGGAGGAAGGAACCCGCCAATTCATAGGTGCGTATAAATGCACATTTGAAAAGTCTCAATTTGCTGTTTGCCTGCTTTGATGCGGTGTGAGGCCTGACTGCAAAGTGCTGTGTTCTGTATCAGCTGCAGACACTGTCTGTTGAATGTGAATTCAACGTTGGTTCAGGGCTAGCTCTGACTCTTCTTAGTTTCCAGTGTTCCACATGTCCCACTTGTTTAATGCCATGAATTGTCGAGTTTCTTTAATTCGATATCGGTCTAAATTAAGTATTGGCAGTCCTGACTTGTGCCCATTGATATGTAGTCATACCAATCACTGGATTTGTCCATTTCGTGCACCTTGTTTGGTTTGCCGTCTTGAAGGATAGATAGCGTATGTTCGCCTATTACTTGTGCTGTCATTCTAGCCCAAAGGGGAACGATTGTATTTGCCAGGATTCAATGACTATGCATGTGCTTTCAAAGTTTGATTGGGACAAGTTGCTTGTATTTATTACAAAGTATGTTGAATTGGTTGTTACCGGATTGAGTGCACTGGACATTGATAGTTAAGATGTGGCAATCTGCGTCACACCAAGTGTGAGCATCTGCAGTGGACTGTAAGCATTGCCTTCAAATAAGTGTACCCCATTCCAAGTCGGAACAGTAGCATGGGCGCTATGCACACTTGTATTAAATGAGTATATGCTACTTGGTCTACTTGTGGTTAGGAAGCTTACTGCTGCTTTACCTCTTCGCATTGTTTTGGGGATTTGCGGAGAACCATGTTGTGGATTAGTGCGCACTTGAGGCGCATCTAGACTTTCCTCATTATGAAGTAATTTCGTTGGCTCCTTTTGCTGACGATGCAACTTTGAATGTATCTGGCTGTTTAGTGTTTCCTGCCTAAGACACTAAACTGGGCGCACTAATCATTATCGGAAGAAGCGTCCTGGGATGCCTGTCTCCGAAATACATGTGAATGCAGTGTTTGCTTGAAGCGTAATGTCACGGTGATGACTTCGAAGGCGAAGCACTAATTACCTCAACTTGCTTGCTTTCCCTGCTGTAGCAATGCAGTAGTTACAGCGCAGTCCCCCTCCTCTTCCCTTTTGGTCGTAGTAGTAATTAGCGTTGACTCTAGTTGATTTGCCTTGGGTCTAATAGTTGGCTGACATGTGGTGGAGAGGGGCAAAAGTGGAGGATTGACGTCTTCCTTAGGTCATCCGCATTAATGGTCTTGATAGCTGATAGTCGGTGGACGTTTTTCGAGGCACAGATGAATGTGCACTGGCAAGCATTAAGCTTCATCTGTTTCTTTACTAACGCCCAATTCACCTGTCTGTTGAGTGGGTAACTTGAGTGGTAGAGGTTTGAATAGACAGACAGGCGAGGGTGAGGCAATATGGTTATTTTAGTGTCTATGGACCTGCTCGCCTACTTACCTCCATCTGCTTCACTTCAGCGATATGTGGCACTGGAACGTTTGTACGGTCTTGCCTGATGTGAGTAGGTTTTTTGAAATCGCTCCATCTTAGTCGGAACATCTGACTGTCGGGGATGCTATAATCAACACCTTGAAGCCCTTGTTGCGAGCGTTTCTCGAGACCTTTGTTTGATTTACCCCATCACTAAACGTTGTCAGGAAGTACTACTGCGTGAATGGGCTGAAAACTAACATTTACAGGGTTGCCACCGACCGGAAGGCGTATACTCAACTCAAATGTCTAATTTCCGAATATGTTGACGTCTCCAGCCGGTGCGCGCGTCCACGAGTGTGGACGCCTTCCTTCACAAGAAACTCGGTTCATCACCGCACCTCGTTGTGTATGGGCGCTGCTGCTGTTCTGTGGCATTCTTCATCAATGAATTCTGCTTAGGGTATAACGTGAGCTAGCGCCTACCACTTCACATGATACCGCTGTATTATGATTCCTTTGATAGATTTGGAACCAGCACCTCATTTTAGACCTCATTTTCTTTCGTATTTACTGCGATTTTCTTTAGTCCGTGTTTCTTGTCATGGTTTCGCAGGTTCAAATGTCAGTAGTGCGGATCAGTGCAGACGTGAGATCCACTATCCAAAGCGGGTTATAACGGCGACTTGTCGGTGTGGAGCCTGAAGATCATGCTTTGATGGGGAAATGGGACACTAGAATGATCAACCGTGTCTTCCGGTAGCACCCGAGTGAAGAGCAGCTCAAAACTCTCCAAATTTCTAATCATCACCACTCCCGATGTCTATATCTCTCCTTTAAGTTGCGATGACGTCTCGACAATGCTGCGTCTTTCTGTACAGTTTCCATCAGTGGTAAATTAAAAGCTGTTGGTCATTTATTTGTGTTTCTTCGCAAACAAAGGCAAGTTAGGATTGGACGGGTTTGCGTATGTGGTGATCAATTTGCTTGTTGATTGGTGTGGGCGAGGTGTGTGTGAGCTGAGATGATACACTGTTAGGTTTTGGGTAAGGCATCATCACCTGTGGCATGGGTGTTTGAGCGCTTACCTGGCATGTAAGGCAAGAAGTTAGAGAACCGTCTTGTGAAGCAATTCAAAGTTGCCTTATGATTCTGCAGTCTGAAGTGTCGACCTCTAGCTCTCCGGCCGTGCTTAGAATCGTCGAGCACCTCTCCTGTTATTTTATGGCTCATTAGCATGTCAGAAAAGTCGCCTTAAGATGATTTATGTTAATGGTGAGAGTGCAGCTGCCGCATTTCGCTTTGAACTGATTATTAAATAGTGTGCATTAGTGCATAAGCTATGCAAATTAGGTGTTGGTTAGTTTGGGTTGACTTGAATTAATCAAGTAAATGTACTGCGACAGAATGAGATGTTTTGCTCCCAAAGGGAAATATGATGACGCTAGTCAAAGCTTATTTTTTGCTCGTATTCATTTCCGTACTCCGAACTAATTCAACGTAAGAAATTGTCCTACTTTGGTTGGTGCATTTGGCATCATTTGAGAAATAAAAATAAATGCTTTATTTAATCCTACACAAGCCCTTTTTATATGACCCCTACTTTCCTCTGAGCACAAATGTTTCACCTTAGCCTAGGGTGCAGGTTTTGATGAATGTCGATGCTTAATGCTTAAAAGGATGCAAGACATGAGTGGTCGTGCTGTGTGAACTGCATGTTCTTGATGCGCAATGAGGCACTTATGTGTCATCCACAGATGTGATTACGCTACTAAAACTGGAACAGCTACTGGCAAGGACGCATGTTTTGCAGTTTGACACCTGATCCAGTCCAACACTTCCATCGAATGAAGAAGAGGTTGTCTACTCATTTCTGATATCAGTAGTTGTACAACGACGACTAGCGGTAATGTGGCATGCCGTGTATTTACTACCATTTGGTCGACGAGCCCTGCTGGGTGGATCAGGTGCTTTCCGTAAAAGTTGGGACTACTTTGGCATTGTGCAGACAAACTGACATCAGATATTGTGCCCCAAGCCATTTCTGGACACTGCTCAGATTTTACTCCCTATGCAGAACTCTGACAATGCGTAGTGCTGCCTTCTCAACTCATAACTTGTCAATTTTGCGTGAGTCAATCTACGTTATCGTAAATTTTGGTGGCAACTTGCTCCGCTTTCTTTGACCGCCTTCAAATTTCACTTAATGCAGTGAGGGTGAAATTAAAGGAATGTGTCGAGATTAGGAAGGACATGGAAAAGACGTGGAAGCAGTATGTTTGTGCAACGATTTGGAGCAGCAGCAACGACTAGAGCATGACCTTCAATTGATTCTCTCGGCTATGCAAGGAGAGGATTTCGTTTCGATGCATCATGCACTCTCTCTCTTTGCTGCATCACTAGGTGAGCTCACTAGACCACAACCTATTCGCCTGCCGCGAACTCACCTACCCATACATCCACCCACTTGCCGGGCCCCATTCTCTCACCATTCCATTTGCTTTCCGTCATTATGCATCCTTCACCAATCTGGCACATGCCAGTGCAAATAGATGCGCAACGCCCACCAAGCATGGTGGCGGCCTATGGTGCCACACAATGGATTGGAAATGAGGATGTCGTGCAGCGAGGAGGAGTGGTTGCAATAGTTCCAGGTGAGGTGGATTGCAGTACAGAGCAGACCGGTAGGTAGGCAGGTAGGTGGGGCAAAAGGGGCGAACGAGAAAGCAAAAGAAGAAGAGAGGACCAGCAACACTGAGCATTCCCAGTCGATCACCCATGCAAGTACTAACCCGACTCGACGTAGCTTAGTTTCGTGATCGGACGAGAACCGCTGTTTTCCACGCGGTATGGTCGCTGTTGATGGCATTTCTTCGCACTAACAGCCTCTTCCCTACTCCATCACTCACTTTCCATTATCACCCTCTCCTCCACTACCTCAAATCCTCCTTTCCCTTGTTGTGCATGCCAGAAATCACTTTCCTTAATCGTTGACAACTACCCAGCGGCGTTCGCATTATCTAATTTTTTACGGTACTAGTGTTGCTTATTGGACACAGGCACAGCTGTAGTACCCTTCGAAGTGCACTTCGTTGTGCTTTCCTTCGTCAATGGACTGACGCGAATCGAACAANAGCTCACTACACCACAACCTATTGGCCTGCCTCTAACTCATCTACCCATGCATCCATCCACATGCCAGGCCCCATCCCCTCACCATTCCATTTGCTTTCCGCCGTTACGCATCCTCCACCACTCTGGCACATGCCAGTGTAAATAGATGCGCAATGCCCACCAAGCATGGTGGCAACCTATGGTGCCACACAATGGAATGGAAATGAGGATGTCGTGCAGCGGGGAGGAGCGGCTGCAATCGCTCAAGGTGAGGTGGATTGCAGTGCAGAGCAGACCGGTAGGTAAGCAGGTAGGTGGGGCAAAAGGGGCGAACGAGAAAGTAAAAGAAGAAGAGAGGACCAGCAACACTGAGCATTCCCAGTCGATCACCCATGCAAGTACTAACCCGACTCGGCGTAGCTTAGTTTCGTGATCGGACGAGAACCGGTGTTTCCCACGCGGTATGGTCGCTGTTGATGGCATTGCTTTGCAATAACTTGCCTCTTCCCTACTCCATCACTCACTTCCCATATAACCCTCTCCTCCACTACCTCAAATCCTCCTTTCCCTTGTTGTGCATGCTAGCTATCACTTCCCTTAATCCTTGACAATTACCTAGCGGCGTTCGCATCACCCAATTTTTTATGATATTAGTGCTGCTTATTGGACACAAGCACAGCTGTAGTACCCTTCGGAAGTGCACTTTGTTTTGCTTTCCTTAGTCAATGGACTGACGCGAATCGAACAAGCCTAAGCCGAGATGGTGTGGTGTCTCTTACGGTTGAGACATCGACACGCAGCCTGCGCCACTGCCAGACTGTATCAATCTGCCTATGTGGCTGGTAAGATTTGTGAATAATCTCACCTTGGTTGTGAATGTTTCTGCATGTCGCATTTGCTTCAAGAGATATGTGGATGCTTCTTGGTTTGAAGGTCACTTGCACGGGCGATGGGTGGACGATTTCCTACGTGGACCACTTGTTCCTTTGGATCTTGAACAAACGTCTATACTACCGTTTGCGCTGCTTTTACGAGACGCCAAGCGGTCGTCAGTCAGCACTGGTGTGTACTACATGCTGACAGCTCCAACTTTTTGCTCATTGAATCCTATTCATTCTATTGACTGGAATCTTCCAACCTCAAAATGGACCATTTCATCTGATTTTGATTCCCTTTTAGAGAGTACTCAGTGTGCTTTCACTCCCTTGTTTTTGTCTCAGCTTGGCGAGAAAAGGTCGTGTTTGGCGAGTTTTAATGTGTGCATGTGTTTCATCAGAATCATGACTAGGGCATCGTTAGGGTGTTTAGCTCACAATATCCGGGAACCACTGCTACCGGATTGAGTATACTGGATGTTGATAGGTAAGGTACGGCGAAACTTAATTCTCACCACCCTGCACAACTACAATCCGCCCGACATCTTCTAAATTTGGCACGACACTATCGACTAATGGAGTCGATTTGTGGCATCTCATGCTCCATCCAGTGCTGGTAGCGCTATTACTCCAAGCACTGGGCTATCGTGAATTCTCCGACTGTTGAACATAAGTGCATCCTTAGCAAAGGTCCTACTTACGCGTATTTTAATGTCTCACATCCATGTCTGATTAGTGGACACTTTTGAACATCACATCCTTGTCCATCTTATCCTCATCAGTTGAAATCCTGCCCCATAACTATCATTCATGTACCCCCACTCTTACGCGTTGGCAAATGGTCACCCTCATCAAAGTCATGTCCATCGCAAAAATCAACACCCATAATCCGCACCGAACTTATTCCATTCTGTGGCGCCCAAAGAACTTCACCAACTTCTACTCTGCGGCACATTAAGTGGCAGTCAGCATTGTGTGCATACATAGGCCATTTAAATATCGAAATTGCCACCAAGCCATACGATTCATCGCGGTTCAATTACGTCAATTTGCCCGACTTTAATTGTCAAAGCACCAATGCATCATTTATAATCGAAACTGCACCCGCAAAGTAGGCACAATAACGCAACACATGGTTTGCTTCAAATCTTAGACAAATCAAATGGCATTTTGGAGATATCCAATAGCATGCCGCATTTGCTAATCAACACTGGTGAGGTCAAAGTATAATTAAGTGCGGGTTGCATGTGAACTAGCCAGTCAGGTATCTTGCCAGTCAGAGTGTAGACACTACTAGAGAAGAATGACAACATTGCAATAACTAAAGTAATTGATCAGTGATGGGTTTGATGCCACCTCTACCAATCTACAACAGAAGTCTAAGCCACTAAAATCCAGCAAAATAGGATGAAAAAGGCGAATAATTATGCTGCGATGCATAAACCCTTCTCAGGTGCTAAGGGCGCAACATTCGAAGCTTGATTACGACTATATGTCTACACTTAACTACTTTCCAGCTGTATCCTACCTTAAGTATGTCAACATTCCCACGATTTGTAGAGCATTGGCGATCGCGGTGCTTGCAAAAGATGAACGCCTAAGTTCTACTCCATTTTCGCTCCCTTCTAGAGAGGCATGCAAATACCTAAGACAGAGATCACCCATTCTCTTGGGCAACAGCGAAGAAGGCACTGATTATATTAGAGTTATCTGCAACATAAAATGACTTGGCACTCAAAGCTGGAAGGAAAGTGGACGCAGTGGGATAAGGATGAGACGTGCTCGACGCCAACGACGTCAGAACAAATGCAACCAGTCCAGGCGGTGATTGCTAGGCTCAATTCCACAACACGCATTTCGGCAGAGTTCTGTCTTTAGGATCTTTCAACACCAATGTCGGCAGCACTTTTTTGCATGTAGGCTTTTTGACGCATTGTTTGCGGAAACAGGAGTGTCCCTTCGGGCATTTGCTGCAACTGGCTCCATATGTATACGGCAGTTTTCCATGGTAGTTCCCCCTAAAAGGATTCACTACATCTGTCACAATCGCACAAACCAAAGATGTGCTGTTCCAACAGCTGAACAGTCATCCACTCAGTCTGTCAGTCAGCCAGTCAAGCAATCTTCTTTAAAGGAAATTACACTTACGCAGGCTTGTATTGACACACTGTAAAGTATTGTGGATTTCTCCACTCAGGCCGCATGTAATTGCATTGTCGCATGGCGCAACCCACCAGATTTGAAGTCGCCCAAACCATCTGGTTATGCACAGAGAAAGCATGACGAGCTATACTACTTGGTGCTTTGCCACATAATACCATGTACTTTACTTCTACCCATTTGCTCCCACCCCTTTTATTAACATGCAGGTATTCATTTAATACTTGGGGAAAATGACTACAAAGCACCCCGAATGGCATCTATACGCTGCGTCCAACTAGCAGCGTGCACATGCTGCTCTCTCACCTGTGTGTAATGGCCACACACGTAGCTGCAGGAGTTGTTGAAGTAGCTGTAATACTTGTATTCATCCCTCCAGCCACAAGCGGCTTCGGTGATAGCTGGCTTGAAACCACCGACAGCTGCTATATTCTGGCCAAGTCCCTTGTACTGTGGATATTGCGTCCAATCGGGATGCTCGAATCTGCATCGACTGGCCCAATAATCTGCTAGTAGTTCCAGTTCATTCGAGTACTCCTGGATAAGCAGAAACGGGCGTTAAAAATGCTGCCAAGTGCACAACTACGTGGGGTAACATGAAGTGCGGACAAGTGTGCTGCTAACTACGGCCATGAGGAGAAGGTACGCACCATTAGTAGCATATCGCTGGCAGGCGGGTGCACCTTTTCTCGAACTTCCAAATGAGCCTCTAGCATTTGGGCCTGTTCTACATCTGTGGACACCTGATGCGATGCAGCAGATAGGAGAGTAATCAGGCTGATGACTATCACAAAGAGACCTGGCAAGCAAAAATTATGCAGAGTCACTACTTTGCTTGTGCAGATCAACATTTATGTGAGAGATTGGCATTCACTCTGTAATTGTCAACTCACCGTTCCTTGGGCATATCATCTTGGCAAGTGGACTAGGAGGGCGAGAAAATCCCACCTATTTATACGCGAAGCATGGCATGGTGAAACATGGTGCGATAGTCTCGTCAATCATGGTAGGCCAAGCAGACCTACCATGATTGTCAAACTGAATCATCCCTATTTCACAACGTTATGGCAATAGCAAACTCCTCGCCATCACATGCTACACCGTGGGCAGATTTACACAAATAATGTGCCTATATCTCAGCCGTTTAATAAGTGATTGTGTGGAACAGAAGCTCCACAGAAGATGTGATGCATTTTGAAGTGTCAATGCCATATCCTTTACAAGCAGACCAAAGCAGTGCGGCAGACGATCAGATTGAGCCGTCCTCGAGGTCTAGCAGACATCACCCCTATCATCGCATGACGGCGACGATAACTCATTCCTTGTCTCCCTCATGTAGGTTCCACACTTACCAAGGCTTACACCCTCCCATATTTGCTCCTACGTGCTACGTAACCAACTATGCCCTTTTCTACGCAACCCAGTCAGCCGAACACTCTGACACCAGGTGCAGGGATAACAAAATTACTCACTTCGTTGGTGACTGTCAATGATCCAACGGTGCCAAGGAGACGGTGGGTGGTTGTATGCTTCTGTCAGAATGTGTGTGTGTGTGTGATGGAGAGAGGGATTTGGGTATGTTTGCAATGTATGCCTTACAACTTCATAATGCAGATGGACGGGGTCAACCGGAGGCTGAATATGAGTTTACCAAGCAGGTGATCGGAATCGCTACGTCTTGTTGCCAAAATAGGTACTCAGGAGTAAGATCGCTACAAAATATAAGGTGTTCAACTTTAGACAACTATGACTCCTCCTTGGGGGAACGCACTGACTGACGCCTATCACAATTGATCTGCTTCTTCTCTCGCACACAATCGGTAGTCTTTTCGCATTGCAATGAACCCATAATGAAGCCGCACGTTAAGATTGGCAAGACCTAATTCCGATTTGTGAGTTTTAACAATCTTTTGCTTTGATCAGCTTTACTATTTGATTAAGATGGAGTTGGTCGCTTAAGAACTAGAATTTTGCATTAAATGTCCAATTGCTTGCATCGCAGACATTCTCTGTGCACGAGTACTGTGGTTAGTAGTTGCGTATTTTAGTGTACCTTTTACGCATGCGGCGGGAACACAGCTCTCGAATTTCGTCCCCGAGGAGCAGGCTGGTCCATCCGACGTCGGTGGAGGCCATCACATAACCTCCCATTGATAAGCTATCGATTCGCTGTTTCGTCTAAGACGATAATGATATCTCAGAAAGAACCAAAATTCTCATTACGATGGTAGGCGCAGGAAAATGGATGGAAATAAAGAAATCACTGCACTGCACGCATCGCCTATAAATATTTTATTCAAAAAACCGTAATCACTTGTTTAAGTTGGATTCGAATTGAAACCAAGGTTGACGAGATACCGCATGAATGAAGAATGCTAGACATGTAGATGCCACCGTCATTTATCGGCTGCCACATTATCTGGAATGCCATTCCACCGCCTAAAGCAAAGTCTGTCACACGAACCCGGCAAACGCCAAGAAGTCTTCATGATTAGCTTGATTTCAAATAGTTAAGTTGTCAATTAATTGCTAATTATATGCATTTGGATTTTGCAATGATGCTCAAGTGGTCTGTTAATTTCTACTGACAAGGCAATATATATTCAAACGCAGTGGATCTATAAATTCACCGGCATTCAACTCCTTAATATCGCAACATTGCTTATATACCAATTTCTTTACCTCATATGACACATAATTCAATTTTTTTGATAATAACATTGATAGTGCGAAAAATTTCATAAGGTTCTAAAGTGAATAAGGCGCTCCTGATAATATTACTCATCCACTGATTCATCTGCCACTGGCATACTTAGATATAACACCTACGCATGTGCTTGGAGCTTGTTTGTGTACACACACCAATTGTATAGGTGCTATCTTCAACTTCATCATGCCCTATAGTCTTGTTGTGGATTGTAGGGTACATTTTGGTTTGAGCGACCAATGGCTATGGGCATCCCTGCTTCTTTCTGGTTGATCGCGAGCAACACTGCCTCGAAGTGAGTTCCCTAAAGCAGAGGAAAGTTGAATTAGGTTTTGCCAATGTCAACTCGCGGCCTCATTGTGGACGCATTGTAATACGGAAAAGACTGAGACTGTGGGGCGGGTGTTATTGAATCCGATAGATGCTACTATTTATGGACGATTTGAGGAGTTCGTGCTCAAGGAGCTACAGGTCATACGACCCAGACGAGTCAAGTATGTTGAGCATGTGACACAATGCTACAAAGTAGTGCTAGGCCTAATTCCACGACCCCTATCCCTATGCGTGGTTTAAATTTGAAATCCGTCATAACACGTTCACCTACCTTTATCTCATGAACACTTATTGTTCACGTTCGGTGTTCTTCTGTACCTACTCCTGTCTTCGTCCAAATGGGGCACGCACTCAGCTTTGCGAAATGTGTTTTTGGGTTGCCACTTCGTTAATTAGCGTCACATATTCGGTGGACATTAGGATGCAAATCTTTGCGGGTTCATCGCCTCGGAATATACTTTAGGTGTGGCGTCCATCATTCCGCTCAACAGCATCAACCCAATCTTGCCATGTGATTTCCAATTTTAGCGTCTATGCGTGTAATCGGAGCCTTCAGTGTGTTTACGACAGACAACTAGCTTGATTAGAAATGGGGGAAAGGTCCAATGGATACTAAAATCAAGGTAGTGATTGAAATCACCGGATTGGGAGAACTCATTGTTCTGTTAACATAGTATCAACCAGTGTGTCACAGCATTTACTTAATGCTCTTAGAGGATGGCAGCCTACCGTGCTGGCGAGTGGCGATCCGCATCACAGGCAGCTAACACCCGTAGTGCCCTCCACAAGGATGCAGCCATACCTCTAACCAACTTAAGTGAAATTGCACACAGCCGATAACAAGAGAAAAACATTGTGAGTTGCTGGGCAAGCAAGCAAGCATGTTATCGTGGTAAAGCGCTAAACTGGGTTGGGCAAGTTTTGTGAAGCATGCGATAGGTAGCGGTGAAGCTAGACACATCTATTAACCACCCAGACGCATACTACCCCCTTTGCTAAAAGTAAACCATCTGGTTAACGGGATGGTTCAAGATAAAGTTGCACAAGTATCAAAGCCACCGTGAGCCTCTGCGATGATTCTGATAAGGACTTTCAACCGCAGCACGCGATTGTGCATTGGCGCCGTAATTAAGGAGGATGCATGCATTCCCCCTAGCCCCACATACACAAATCGCTAGAATCGTCAGTTGGGGTTGCATAGTTCTCCCCCTTGTTTTGAATTCAAAATAACAGAATGCGGGAGTGGCAGAGGCGAACAGGGGAGAGCCTGCATTTGCATTGCCATGTGCGCCGCATGAATTTTGGCCAATGCGTGTTGCGGTGACATCCCTCCAACGCTTGATGCAGCCAGCATAAATAGGTTTATTGCTAAAGAATAGTATGATCTGTCTCAATGAGGTTCTCGTCTTTGCCAATAGATATCTGGAGGCAGAATTGACTTGAAGTCTAAAGGAATGCCAATTTTGCAGTGATTTGTTACCTCTCCGGGGTATGGACTTGTTAGAAGTGATGACAGCCGCCGAATACCAAAGACATGACCATTACCGCCCAAGAGGCAAAACTCGGCAATTTTTTTGCGTTTGACAAATTATTGCTGCAAAATAATCTTTCTTGTTGCCACCATACATTACTAAGCAGCCCATAGAACATGTCAATATCCTTCACATCAGTTCTGATCGATTGTCGGGAAGGCGAGTGGCGACACTGCAGACAGTTCCATTTTGCTAAGGCGATGCTATATTCATCTAACTGCTCTTCTTCCAGCCATCCCTTCTTCTCCTCGCCCTCACCTCCAACCTTTCCAGCTGCTGTGTGCGCTGGCACATCCGCCTCCTCGCCATCGACACAACGCGCGATGCGCGCCATAGAATGCCATGAAGAAATGTTTGGTGTACTCCTCCCTTCCAGAAATAACTCCTTTTTGACTCGAAACCTAACATTTTCTGCCAAAGATGTCTTTTAAACACAGGAGAAATTCGACAGACGAATAAAGTTAAGAGTTTTTGATACATTTCAGGAGTGCAATCACTTCTGCATCCAAAGTCAAGATGACGCTACCTGCCTTGCACTCAGAGTATTCCAGTCGCCGTAGACTGCAGGTAGGAGTGCGATTTCTGTGAAGCAAGAAAGAGGCTTACAGGTGGTAAAAGGAGGGTGTCTCTCGATGCCAACAATGCTGCAGAGTGTGTACTGCGTCCGAAAGAAGAACGCATGTAAACTTGTAGCTTTGCATGCAAACACTCCCAACTGTCTCACATGAGTCAGAAGAAGCGTTGCAACAAGCAATTTCAGGAATAATGTCTCTCGAGATGGCGAGTTAGTACACAAATTCAGGCCGATTAACCCACTTCAGCTGCACTGCAATGATCATCACCTTTGAGGTAAGGAGTTAGTCTGCGTGATAAACGTTTTGTCACCTAGTCAACGACTTGTCCACATCACACTATTCCGTTTTTAACCATTAATCTACGACTCGGCAAGGGTGCATCATCAATCAGATACAAGATTGAGGTTTGTGCACTAATGATTGAAGGGCAACTACCCGCTATCGCAGAAATCCCTTGGCCCTAATTTATTCATTCAATGGGTTTTAAAGCGCCGCATCTTTTACAATACTTTGCTAATCATGACTGCCGGTATCGGTTTTGGTCACATAGGTGGTCATATTCTCTAAATCGCGTGGCCTGATCTCCGAGCCATGCCAACAGCCCCGTTCCCTTCGTCTATCATATATATATATGTACATATGTATGATTGCTAGGCAGCTCACAATTGAAGGTAAGCGAGGTAAGGTGTAATGGCTTGCGAAAGGTGGGGTGATGCGAGCAGTTCATTACCACCTCGACCATGTCAAAAGCGATTTGCAATGCTTCCTGAAGGTGAATAAGGTGTCCCAATGTCAAGAAGGCAAATTAACATTTGTCGTTTGACGTCGGTTGAAGCATTTTACTTGGCGGCCAGAAATACTAAGCACAATCGTATCCTTTGCTTATAGTCCATGCATAGGCCAAGGAAGTTTTCATATGCTGGGATTGAGCATCCATAATCTGTGGTTTTGCCTCTTCGCGAGTGAAGAGTCGTGTTTTCGGAGCAACGCAGGCACTCTGGTGCAAACCAAAGCGCACACCCAATCTGGTAGCCACATGGATAAAGGTGCTCTTCGGAGCGTTACAACTAGCAGCAAAACCAAGTGAGCTGTAGCACACAGAGGCGTTCTCTCGGATGGGCACAGCCAGCGATCTGTAGTGATGTTATCTTCAGTTTGATGCAAACAAAATGCTAATGTTTCAAGCCATTTGTGTGCCTGCCCCTCAGCAATGCCAACTAGACTTAGCTGATGTAAGAGGAGTAAGACTACCGATGACCTGTCAGTCGACCTATCCCGAATAATTTTGGCCTCCAGTCACACAATCCTTCCTCATTCCCACCACCTACCCTCCAAATCACCCATCTATCCATGCGCTCATTCTCCAGTTTCAAGTGTGGTATTCTGTTTTAAGCATAAATCAGAAGTAGCGCAATAATTTATCCTATCGCAAAACCCACTTTGCCTTCATGCAATCATTTGTACCAGCTTGTATTAGCAATAATTACTCACTTTCGCCTAAGGACATTCTCTCGGAAATTCTTCACTGCCATTCTTGGCCTAATGAGGTAGGCATCACCCAGTGAACACGTAAAATTTGATTGAGCTTAACCAACAACCTACCATTGTCTTTTGCAAATCTAATTACTTCTATCTTTTAAAATGCACTCAAACTCTTTTACAATTAACGCGTTTCGATCGACCCTCTACAACCCACCCAAGATTATATGACGTCACACACAGAACCCAGCATGGTTTATAGCTTTACTATCCTGAAAAATGCACAATGCAGGCCTTAAAATTTGCGCCTAATGTAAGCTGACATTGCTTAGAGCTACACGATGTGTATTCATCTCTCCAATAGCCTGCTCAATCGCGTTGTGTGGGCGACCGCGACTGATAAGCAAAATTGACACTTAGCAGCAACACTGTGCTCACCATAATCAATTTCACGGTCAATGCCCAGAGATGCAGCCAACTGCATTCCTCCGATTTGTTTCATAGTCTGCAAGCATCACGAGTGAGCATCATATGACACCATCTCATGCTCCCTCTTGTGTTAAGGGGTTGACTTCAATCACCGGCGCAAATGAATCTAATATGGCCTTACATTATAACGCCGCCACTTAGCAGAGTAATTGGTGGATAAGAAGCAGCACATTGTAAATAGCTTGTTTGAGTCGTTGAAGGAGTCTGGAAAGGGCCTACTTTAAGTGGTCGTGTGTGGCAAAGTGTTGACAGGTAGAAGACATAAATCGCGTAGTGTTACGAAGAACCGTATGACTACATTTATCTCATCGTTTTCACGTTTACTCAATTCGCTACTTTTTATTCGGCACCCAAACTAGACTTTACGAAACATATCACCAAAAAATATTCTTTAATACTTTGGCAGAGCTTTTCTTTGTCGTGCACAAGTGACCGCGTCATTTGACAACAAAGGGAAGCTTGGACGTGCCTTAAATAGAAAACGCACTAAACGACGCCTGGCACAATTGATCTGTTTCATCTCTTGTACACTCACATGGATCTTTTCCGTATTACAATGCGTCCACAATGAGGCCGCGAGTTGACATTGGCAAAACCTAATTCAACTTTCCTCTGCTTTAGGGGACTCACTTCGAGGCAGTGTTGCTCGCGATCAACCAGAAAGAAGCAGGGATGCCCATAGCCATTGGTCGCTCAAATCAAAATTTACCCTACAATCCACAACAAGACTATAGGGCATGATGAAGTTGAAGATAGCACCTATACAATTGGTGTGAGTGTACACAAACAAGCTCCAAGTACATGCGTAGGTGTTATATCTAAGTATGCCAGTGGCAGATGAATCAGTGGATGAGTAATATTATCAGGAGCGCCTTATTCACTTTAGAACCTTATGAAATTCTTCGCACTATCAATGTTATTATCAAAAAAATTGAATTATGTGTCATATGAGGTAAAGAAATTGGTATATAAGCAATGTTGCGATATTAAGGAGTTGAATGCCGGTGAATTTATAGATCCACTGCGTTTGAATATATATTGCCTTGTCAGTAGAAATTAACAGACCACTTGAGCATCATTGCAAAATCCAAATGCATATAATTAGCAATTAATTGACAACTTAACTATTTGAAATCAAGCTAATCATGAAGACTTCTTGGCGTTTGCCGGGTTCGTGTGGCAGACTTTGCTTTAGGCGGTGGAATGGCATTCCAGATAATGTGGCAGCCGATAAATGACGGTGGCATCTACATGTCTAGCATTCTTCATTCATGCGGTATCTCGTCAACCTTGATTTCAATTCGAATCCAACTTAAACAAGTGATTACGGTTTTTTGAATAAAATATTTATAGGCGATGCGTGCAGTGCAGTGATTTCTTTATTTCCATCCATTTTCCTGCGCCTACCATCGTAATGAGAATTTTGGTTCTTTCTGAGATATCATTATCGTCTTAGACGAAACAGCGAATCGATAGCTTATCAATGGGAGGTTATGTGATGGCCTCCACCGACGTCGGATGGACCAGCCTGCTCCTCGGGGACGAAATTCGAGAGCTGTGTTCCCGCCGCATGCGTAAAAGGTACACTAAAATACGCAACTACTAACCACAGTACTCGTGCACAGAGAATGTCTGCGATGCAAGGAATTGGACATTTAATGCAAAATTCTAGTTCTTAAGCGACCAACTCCATCTTAATCAAATAGTAAAGCTGATCAAAGCAAAAGATTGTTAAAACTCACAAATCGGAATTAGGTCTTGCCAATCTTAACGTGCGGCTTCATTATGGGTTCATTGCAATGCGAAAAGACTACCGATTGTGTGCGAGAGAAGAAGCAGATCAATTGTGATAGGCGTCAGTCAGTGCGTTCCCCCAAGGAGGAGTCATAGTTTTCTAAAGTTGAACACCTTATATTTTGTAGCGATCTTACTCCTGAGTACCTATTTTGGCAACAAGACGTAGCGATTCCGATCACCTGCTTGGTAAACTCATATTCAGCCTCCGGTTGACCCTGTCCATCTGCATTATGAAGTTGTAAGGCATACATTGCAAACATACCCAAATCCCTCTCTCCATCACACACGCACACATTCTGACAGAAGCATACAACCACCCACCGTCTCCTTGGCACCGTTGGATCATTGACAGTCACCAACGAAGTGAGTAATTTTGTTATCCCTGCACCTGGTGTCAGAGTGTTCGGCTGACTGGGTTGCGTAGAAAAGGGCATAGTTGGTTACGTAGCACGTAGGAGCAAATATGGGAGGGTGTAAGCCTTGGTAAGTGTGGAACCTACATGAGGGAGACAAGGAATGAGTTATCGTCGCCGTCATGTGATGATAGGGGTGATGTCTGCTAGACCTCGAGGACGGCTCAATCTGATCGTCTGCCGCACTGCTTTGGTCTACTTGCAAAGGATATGGCATTGACACTTCAAAATGCATCACATCTTCTGTGGAGCTTCTGTTCCACACAATCACTTATTAAATGGCTGAGATATAGGCACATTATTTGTGTAAATCTGCCCATGGTGTGACATGTGATGGCGAGGAGTTTGCTATTGCCATAACGTTGTGAAATAGGGATGATTCAGTTTGACAATCATGGTAGGTCTGCTTGGCCTACCATGATTGACGAGGCTATCGCACCATGTTTCACCATGCCATGCTTCGCGTATAAATAGGTGGGATTTTCTCGCCCTCCTAGTCCACTTGCCAAGATGATATGCCCAAGGAACGGTGAGTTGACAATTACAGAGTGAATGCCAATCTCTCACATAAATGTTGACCTGCACAAGCAAAGTAGTGGCTCTGCATAATTTTTGCTTGCCAGGTCTCTTTGTGATAGTCATCAGCCTGACTACTCTCCTATCTGCTGCATCGCATCAGGTGTCCACAGATGTAGAACAGGCCCAAATGCTAGAGGCTCATTTGGAAGTTCGAGAAAAGGTGCACCCGCCTGCCAGCGATATGCTACTAATGGTGCGTACCTTCTCCTCATGGCCGTAGTTAGCAGCACACTTGTCCGCACTTCATGTTACCCCACGTAATAGTACACTTAGCAACATTTGATAACGTTCGTTTCTACTTATCCAGGAGTACTCGAATGAACTGGAACTACTAGCAGATTATTGGGCCAGTCGATGCAGATTCGAGCATCCCGATTGGACGCAATATCCACAGTACAAGGGACTTGGCCAGAATATAGCAGCTGTCGGTGGTTTCAAGCCAGCTATCACCGAAGCCGCTTGTGGCTGGAGGGACGAATACAAGTATTACAGCTACTTCAACAACTCCTGTAGCTACGTGTGTGGCCATTACACACAGGTGAGAGAGCGGCATGTGCACGCTGCTAGTTGGACGCAGCGCATAGATGCCATTCGGCGGGGTGTTTTGTAGTCATTTTTCCCAAGTATTAAATGAATACTTGCATGTTAATACAGGGGGTGGGAGCAAATGGGTAGAAGTAAAGTACATGGTATTATGTGGCAAAGCACTAAGTAGCATAGCTCGTCATGCTTTCTCTGTGCATAACCAGATGGTTTGGGCGACTTCAAATCTGGTGGGTTGCGCCATGCGACAATGCAATTACATGCGGCCTGAGTGGAGAAATCCACAATACTTTACAGTGTGTCAATACAAGCCTGCGTAAGTGTGATTTTCTTTAAAGAAGATTGCTGGATTTGCTGACTGACAGACTGAGTGGATGACTGTTCAGCTGTTGGAACAGCACATCTTTGGTTTGTGCGATTGTGACAGATGTAGTGAATCCTTTTAGGGGGAACTACCATGGAAAACTGCCGTATACATATGGAGCCAGTTGCAGCAAATGCCCGAAGGGACACTCCTGTTTCCGCAAACAATGCGTCAAAAAGCCTACATGCAAAAAAGTGCTGCCGACATTGGTGTTGAAAGATCCTAAAGACAGAACTCTGCCGAAATGCGTGTTGTGGAATTGAGCCTAGCAATCACCGCCTGGACTGGTTGCATTTGTTCTGACGTCGTTGGCGTCGAGCACGTCTCATCCTTATCCCACTGCGTCCACTTTCCTTCCAGCTTTGAGTGCCAAGTCATTTTATGTTGCAGATAACTCTAATATAATCAGTGCCTTCTTCGCTGTTGCCCAAGAGAATGGGTGATCTCTGTCTTAGGTATTTGCATGCCTCTCTAGAAGGGAGCGAAAATGGAGTAGAACTTAGGCGTTCATCTTTTGCAAGCACCGCGATCGCCAATGCTCTACAAATCGTGGGAATGTTGACATACTTAAGGTAGGATACAGCTGGAAAGTAGTTAAGTGTAGACATATAGTCGTAATCAAGCTTCGAATGTTGCGCCCTTAGCACCTGAGAAGGGTTTATGCATCGCAGCATAATTATTCGCCTTTTTCATCCTATTTTGCTGGATTTTAGTGGCTTAGACTTCTGTTGTAGATTGGTAGAGGTGGCATCAAACCCATCACTGATCAACTACTTTGGTTACTGCAGTGTTCTCATTCTTCTGAAGTTGTGTCTACACTCTGACTGGCAAGATATCTGACTGGCTAGTTCACATGCAACCTCCACTTAAACGTATCCTGACCTCACCAGTGTTAATTAACAAATGCGGTATGCTATTGGAGATCTCCCAAATGTCATTTGATTTGTCCAAGATTTGAAGCAAACAATATGCTGCGTTATTGTGCCTCTTTTGCGGATGCAGTTCCGAATATAAATAGTGCATTGGTGTTTTGGCAATTAGAGTTGGGCAAATTGACGTAATTGAACCGCGATGAATCGTATGGCTTGGTGGCAATTTCGATATTTAAATGGCCTATGTATGCACACAGTGCTGACTGCCACTTAATGTGCCGCAGAGTAGAAGTTGGTGAAGTTCTTTGGGCGCCACAGAATGGAATAAGTTCGGTGCGGATTATGGGTGTTGATTTTTGCGATGGACATGACTTTGATGAGGGTGACCATTTGCCAACGCGTAAGAGTGGGGGTACATGAATGATAGTTATGGGGCAGGATTTCAACTGATGAGGATAAGATGGACAAGGACGTGATTTTCAAGATGTCCACTAACCAGACATGGATGTGAGACATTAAAATACGCGTAAGTAGGACCTTTGCTAAGGATGCACTTATGTTCAACAGTCGGAGAATTCACGATAGCCCAGTGTTTGGAGTAATAGCGCTATCAGCACTAGATGGAGCATGAGTTGCCACAAATCGACTCCACTAGTCGGTCTGAGTAGCTGTTCTTTGTGGATCGTAAGCAGCCCACTCACCGTGTTTACGAGACAGTCGCCGAAAACCTCGCATGATTAATGCGGTCGGTTTGTGGTTTAGCCTTGATGTCGCTTAACTTGCTACACACCAGGTCATTTAGTCCAAAGCGTGTCTGCTGAAATTCTATTTCATTGTACATGCGCAGCCTAGAAGGTTATATCATCTGAATACATTTATGAGATCTTCGTCTCGCGACCATTCCTTCCTTACACCTCTGTTCTCCTTGTTTTGAATAGTGTCGTGCCAAATTTACAAGATGTCAAGAGGACCGTAGTTGTGCAGGGTGGTGAGAATTAAGTTTCACCGTACCTTACCTATCAACATCCAGTATGCTCAATCCGGTAGCAGTGGTTCCCGGATATTGTGAGCTAGACACGCTAACGATGCCCTAGTTATAATTCTAATGAAGCACATATGCACACATCGAATCTCGCCAAACACGACCTTTTCTCACCAAGTTGAGAAAAAAGAGGGAGTGAAAGCACACTGAGTACTCTCTAAAAGGGAATCAAGATCAAGTAAAATGGTCCATTTTGAGGTTGGAAGATTTCGGTCAATAGAATGAATAGGATTCAATGAGCAAAAGGTTAGAGCTGTCAGCGTGTAGTACACACCAGTGCTGACTGACGACCGCTCAGCGTCTTGTAAAAGCAGCACAAAGATCCAAATGAACAAGTGGTCCACGTAGGAAATCGTCCATCCATCACCCGTGCAAGTGATCTTCAAACCAAGAAGCATTCACGTACATGTTGAAGCAAATGCGACATGCAGAAACATTCACAACCAAGGTGAGATTCTTCAAAAATCTTACCAGCCACATAGGCAGATTGATACAGTCTGGCAGTGGCGCAGGTTGCGTGTCGATGTCTCAACCGTAAGAGACACCACACCATCTCGGCCTAGGCTTGTTCGATTTGCGTCAGTCCATTGACGAAGGAAAGCAAAACGAAGTGCCCTTCCGAAGGGTACTACAGCTGTGCCTGTGTCCAATAGGCAGCACTAATATCATAAAAAATTTGGATAATGCGAATGGCGCTGAGTGATTGTCAAGAATTAAGGGAAGTAATAGCTAGCACGCATAACAAAGGAAAGGATGATTTGAGGGAGTGGAGGAGAGGGTGATAATGGGGAGTGAGTGATGGAGTACGGAGGAGGCTAGGTAGTGCAAAACAATGCCATCAACAGCGACCATACCGCGTGGGAAATACCGGTTCTCGTCCGATCACGAAAGTAAGCTACGTCGAGTCGGGTTAGTACTTGCATGGGTGATCGGCTGGGAATGCTCAGTGTTGCTGGTCCTCTCTCCTTCCTTTACTTTCTCGTTCACCCCTTTTGCTCCACCTACCTACCTGCTTACCTATCGGTCTGCTCTGCACTGCAATCCACCTCACCTTAACGATTGCAAACACTCCTCCCCGCTGCACGACATCCTCATTTCCATTCCATTGTGTGGCACCACAGGCCGCCACCATGCTTGGCGGGCATTGCACATCTGTTTACACTGGCATGCGCTAGAGCAGTGGAGGATGCGTAATGGTGGAAAGTAAATGGAATGGTGAGGAAATGGAGCCTGGCAAGTGGGTGGATGTATGGGTAGGTGAGTTGGAGGCAGGCGAATAGGTTGTGGTGTAGTGAGCTCGCCTAGTGATGCAGCAAAGAGGGAGAGTGCATGAGACATCGAAATGAAATCCTCTCCTCGCATAGCCGGGAGACTCAACTAAAGACTATGCTCTAGTCGTTGCTGTTGCTCCAACTCGTTGCACAAACATACTGCTTCCACGTCTTTTCCATGTCCCACCTATCTCGCCACATTCCTTTTAATTTCATCCCCACTGCATTAAGTGAAATTTGAAGGCGGTCAGAGAAATCGGAGCAGGTTGCCACGAAAATTTACAATAACGTAGATTGACTCACGCAAAATTGACAAGTTATGGGTTGAGAAGGCAGCACTACGCATTGTCAGAGGTCTGCATAGGGAATAAAAGCTGAGCAGTGTCCAGAAATGGCTTAAGGCACAATACCTGGGGTCATTTTGTCTGCACATTGTCGAAGTAGTCCCAACTTTTACGGAAAGCACCTAATTCACCCAGTAAGGCACTAAAGCCAACTTAGCTGTTTCGCTACCATTAGAATTGCGGATGAATTTGAAGTGTCCCCTATAAAAACGCGGCTGTGCCCATGAACAACCCAGATAAACTTGCACACAGATGACCCATATTACCAATAACGAAGAAAAAATACAACTAACTGCTCTTCCTGCACCGTTCCTTCTTGTGTGCACTGGCGCGTCTGCCCGATTCCTTCCACACAATGTGAGAAGCGTGTTATAGGACAATATGAAGAAATATTTTGGAGTACTCGTCCCTTTTAAAAATTAACTCTTTCTTCTTCTGACTTAGAACTTAGCACCTGCTCTCAAATTACCTTGGTTAACACAAAATAAATTTTCTAGTCCTAAATTAAAGGTGCCGATTTTTACCACTTTTCGGGGATTTGATGGCATCTGACTCCAAACAAAATTACGACGGAACTCTGGTGCCCCTGAACTAAGCCCTGTGAAACTGCACTTTATATCTAGAAATCATCTCAGTCCAGAGGTCATGCTGGAATAATTTACCTCTTCGAATGTAAGTTCTTCAGAAGATGCAAGGAATCCCTCGTTGTCCAGAGCCGTGTCGAAATCCGTGCTTTACGTATTTCCTTTGTGATTCTTAATGCCCTCGCCCCACAATGCAGCATTAACTTCACCCCATCACCACCTGTTTCTGCTGTGACTGGTCTGCAGGCTAGGGTGACTATAGTGCAATGCATATTTCCCCTTCTGCACTACACCGTGAAATCGCACCGTTACGGCTCCTCATACCAACGTGCAACAAGACAGTCTAGCTCTCGCATTGCTTTTCAACGCACTATTCAACGTGCGATGACTCGGTTCCATCGTAGGCGTCCTTGCTATGGGGTGATGGCTGATATGCATCACCACCGAGAAGGCGGCAAATAGATTACGTTAGGTTGCACTCCTCTATCACACATTTCGCTCATCTGGTACAGCGTTGACGGATACTCTCACTTCTCTGTTCCTCTGTCTTTCATGAGAGTACGCAGTACACGACTACATCGCTAGAGCCAGAATTCAGTACTCAGGGTGAATGCATTATCACGCTCATTCTCCCCTAGAAATCTTCCCCACATTCCTGACGATTTATGCAATGGTCCTGCAACCTTTGTGAAGCCTACTAAAACTCCTGTAGATGCTTGCCAGGCCTAGAAAACTATGGAAATCTGTCTCGTTGTTTGGTGTTTGCAAGATCCTCACTTACGCTCTATGCTTCTGCGTAATTACAATTTACACGGACCAGACAATACGACCAAAGTCACTTAAATGGGCAGAGCAGAAATCAACCCTGCATTGGATTTGGAGTTGCACGTGCCCCTTAGAACCCGAACAACACAAAGTCCAAATCAGCAGCATGCTCCGGAATATCCCTATCCAAGAGGGAAATATCACCCGGGTGTATTACGAAATCCTTTTAGGAAAAGCATGATCAGAACACTTTTCCTATGGGCACTCGAATGTGATAGCCAACAAGTGAACCCGTCTCCTTGACGCTAAATTTCGTGGATGAATACATGGCCTTTGGAATGTGCACTACTGCCACTAAATATGACATTTTTCCATTTGCCAAACGGTTCTATTCTCAACCATCTTAAAAGATGACTTCTTCATGAGTGGAACTTAATTGCGTTCGCTGCAAAATCTGAGATCATGGAAAAAGGAATTACAGACTTTCTTGATTGCTCGTACCTACGCCAAACACTACGTATCAGCTCGACGACTGAATGGTAGTAAATACACAGCATGCCACATTGCCGCTAGTCGTCGTTGTACAACTACTGATATTGAAAATAGGTAGACAACCTCTTCTTCATTCGACGGAAGTGTTGGGCTGGATCAGGTGTCAAAATGCAAAACATGTCCTTGCCAGTAGCTGTCCCAGCGTTAGTAGCGTAATCCCATCTGTGGATGACACATAAGTGCCTCATTGCGCATCAAGAACATGCAGTTCACACAGCAGGACCATCTATGTTTTGTATTCTTTTAAGCATTAAGCATCGACACTCATCAAGTTCTGCACCCTGGGCTAAGATGCAACATTTATGCCCAGAGGGAGGTAGAGGTCGCATGAAAGGGTTTGTGTAGAATGAAATAAAGCACTTATTTTTATTTCTCAAATGATGCCAATCGCATTAACAAAAGTGGGACAATTTCTAACGTTGAATTAGTTCGAGCAAAAATAATCTTTGACTAGCGTCATCATATTTCCCTTTGGGAGCAAAACATCTCATTCTGTCTCAGTACATTTGCTTGATTAATTCAACTCAACTCAAACTAACCAACACATAATTTACATAGCCCATGCACTAATGCACACTATTTAATAATCAGTTCAAAGCTAAATGCGGCAGGTGCACCCTCATCATTAATATAAATCATCTTAAGGCGACTTTTCCGACAAGCTAATGAGCCATGAAATAACAGAAGAGGCTCTCGACGGTTCTAAGCACGACCGGAGAGCTATGCCACAGATCATAAAAACATCACATGCTTGGTCCCTAGAGATCGACACTTCAGACTGCAGAATCATAAGGCAACTTTGAATTGCTTCACAAGACGGTCCTCTAACTTCTTGTCTTACATGCCAGGTAAGTGCTCAAACACCTATGCCTCAGGTGATGATGCCTTACCCAAAACGTAACAGTGCATCATCTCAGCTCACCCACACCTCGCCCACACCGATCAACAAGCAAATTGATCACCACCTACGCAAGCCCGCCCAATCCTAACTTGCTTTTGTTTGCGAAGAAACACATAAATAATTAACAGCTTTTAATTTGCCACTGATGGAAACTGTACAGAAAGACACAGCATTGTCGAGACGTCATCACAACTTAAAGGAGAGATATAGACATCAGGAATGGTGATGATTAGAAATTTGGAGAGTTTTGGGCTGCTCTTCATTCGGGTGCTACCGGAAGACACGGTTGATCAGTCTAGTGCCTCCTTTCCCCATCAGCGCATGATCATCAGGATCCACACCGACAAGTCGCTGTTGTAACCCGCTTTGGATAGTGGATCTCACGTCTGCACTGATCCGCACTATTGGCATTGGAACCTGCGAAACCATGGCAAGAAACACGAACTAAGGAAAACCGCAGTAAATACGAAAGAAAATGAGGTCTAAAATGAGGTCCTGGTTCCAAATCTATCAAAGGAATCATGATACAGCGGTATCACTTGAAGTGGTAGGTGCTGGCTCACGTTATACCCTAGGTGGATTTCATTGATCAAGAATGTCACAGAACAGCAGTAGTGCCCATACACAACGAGGTACGGTGATGAAACGAGTTTCGCGTGAAGGAAGGCGTCCACACTCGTGGACATGCGCACCGGTAGGAGACGTCAACAGATTCGGCGATTAGACATTTGAGTTGCGTATACGCCTTCCGGTCGGTGGCAACCCTGCAAATGTTGATTTTCAGCCCATTCATACAGTGGTACTTCCTGACAACGCTTAGTGGTGAGGTAAAATTCCCAATACCCAGTGTCCAACTGACACCCGGCATACCTACCGTACAATTGTGCAAGGTACGAATGCATTCGGATTAATGTTTCCAGTAAGTTGAGCTTTAAGATTTCCTTTTAATTCCGAGGATAACGGATGATGGGTATGGGTGGAAAGAGGAAGTACCTTTATGATCAATCTGCCGAGCATGTCAAAATCAGTCTCTGAGTAAAGCGCGGGGGACTTAAGCGGCTTAACCACGCCACAACTCTCCACCCCTCCCATTATATTTACCGCACAACTGCTCAGTATCTTCAGGTGCGCCTGCTATTAAAGTATCCTCTTCTCTATCGTGTCCAACTATATGGACATCACCATCGGAATGCTTGGAAAACCGAAGTGATACGATAGGTATGGAACTGTCTTTCCCAAACGTCATCCTACACACGGGCTGCAGCCTGTTCTTCGTTAGCTAAAATTCCAATTAATCTCAAACATTACCAGACAATTCGCACTGATAAAATGTAGACCACAACCACTCGTCCCGCCGCTCTGCATGAAGACAAACACTAGCCACTGTGGGACGGATGCATAGGATGTGGAAAATAACACACATGGTAGCTCTGGCTAACACCTACGGGACTATCTTCCTCAAAAACGCAGTTTTAAGCGGAAGTGGAAACCGTAGGGGTCACTGTGGGAAAAAGTGCACATTAAGAGCCCATCAACAGCCTAGTAAATAATTATTACAAATGAAGCGCATGGAATCAGCTTAACAATCTCCTCACTTTGAGGATGACAAGCGCTTATAGATTCAAGTCAAGGCATGAAAGGACCCATTTTCTTCTGGTGACAACGGGACGTGGAGCTAGAACGATTAAACGAGGCTAAGTTTCAGAGCTTAAAACTAAAATGATGTGAAAAAGGCTTGGACATACTGATGAATTAGATACAAGCTCGGAGACAGGAGTAATATCAATATGCCAAGATTGCCTGCCAGACCACAGAACCGAAGAAGAGCCCCTAAGGATCAAATCAAGCGCTGTGAAAGGCGATCTGGTAGAATCACTGCGAAACTTGCCTTTTGAAAAAATAGCCAACCTACTTGACTTTACATGGAACAGTTAAATCCGAAACGCGGATAATCCTAACGTCTCATCAGGAGCCTCTTAAGGGACTGACGTCTACTCTTCGCAAGCTAACAGAAGAGAAGAGATCCCACCTCGCCAAGCAGCCGCCTATAAACTTTTCGCAAAAGCATTAGCTTCACGAGAAAATTGCAGAAATGAGTAAAATCAACAAAAAATAATGCTCAATATCGTCTGGCGCTTAAGCACAAGTTTGGAGCCCGTATGCACTAAAACTTGGGCATATCTGTGTCGGTGGCACCCCCTCCCCCTCCTCGATACCCAGTGCACCCTCGGCTCCGCTGCATGAGCCACGCGCATGACAGCAATCAAAGACTATGCATATTACGCGTAATAACCAATTCAACATACTTTGTAATATATACGAGCAACTTGTCCCAATCAAGCTTTGAAAGCCCGTGCATGCTCATTGAATCCTGATAAATACAATCTTTCCCGTTTGGGCTAGAATAACAGCACCGGTAATAGGCGAACACACACTACCTATCCTTCAAGACGGAAAACCAAACAAGGTGCACGAAATGGATAAGTCCAGTCATTTGTATGACTAGACATCAATGAGCACAAATCAGAACTGCCAATACTTAATGTGTACCAATGCCAAGTGAAAGCAACTCGACAAATTGTGGCATCAAACAAGTGGGACATGTGGAAAACTGGAAAGTAAGAAGAGGCACAGTGAGTCCTGAACCAGCGCTGAATTCACATTCAACAGGCAGTGTCTGTAGCTGGTACAAAAGACGGCACTTCGCAGTCAGGCCTCACACCTCATCAAAGCAGGCAAACAGCAAATTGAGACTTTTCAAATGTGCATAAATGTGCATTTATACGCACCTATGAATTGGCGGGTTTCTTCCTCCACCTATCCACAATCACTGCACCCTCCGACGTTGCCCTTGTTTCCTGCCACGTCACAACGCAGGAGTAACTGCACAACACCGCTTGCGTCCTACTCTACAGACTTCCAACAGTTTTGGCAATAACTCATCAGCGAACGCTGACTGCCTAATCGCCCATCAGCAGTGGCACAGCCTCAACGAAATACCTGTCCCTTGCAGGCTCGGAGGGAACACAGATGGCACGTTACTTCATTTGTTCGGGCGTCATCATTTTCGCAGCAGAATTCAATATTTGCATCCACCCTTCAGCTACGCCAACAGACGTTAGGTTCGAATAACATCCTTGTATCTGCAGCAACAAGCTGAGGCTTAAATAAGCCATGTCGGTCAAACCAGTGGATAGACACTTAGTGTGACGACGGCGTAAACTGCAAGTTGACATCCCTTCGAAGCAGAATTCTTACGACCTTGGCTCAAGCTTATGCAGATCGCGCCTACCAAAGCTGCAGAAGACCACATTCTGTTCGTCAATGAAGGAAAAACACTCAAGCACCCCTTTAGGGAGTGCTGTAGCTTTATCCGCGTCCAATTAGCACGACAGATTCCAACGATATGGTTGTTGCAACAACTTGGGAAAATGCAGCTGTTGCACTGAATTTGGGAAAAGGCCTCGAGAAAAGGCTGCGAGACTAGTTCGTCAAAGCACAGCATAGATCATGCCGACTTATAAGCCTAAACACAATTGTATCATTGCACAGTGGAGAACAATAGGGAGGTCGCACTTCAAATTCATCACTTTTTGTAAACGCTTAGGGTTCATTAGATGCACCACAATAGACAAGAGCATTCTTGTCATCATTAAGATCCGAACCATCGTTGATGCCGATTAAAGCCCGAAATTTTGCGGTTCTTCTTCATTCTTCAACCAAAAGAGTCTATTTAGCCTGAATACTGCCGTAAATAAAATGCTCAACGTACCCGCCACATCGGCAGACAATATACAAAATACAATTGATGACCTTGAAACTCCCACAACAGATGAAAAACTGCTGATTAAATACCTTTCTAACTTTGGGAATACTAAACAGCGATAAAAAGCCAAATTTAGTTATAAAACATTAGCATAAATAAATTAGGTGAGCATATAAAATCAAAAGCAGTTCATCGTTAAAAATGGAATTATAAAATTTATGTGTCAATAAAAATTTGCAGACAATTAAATAAGAGTCTAAATACCGCGCAAACTAATTAGCAAATGCGTTAAGAAAAATTATGGTCAAATATGCTGCTATGTATACGACAATTGAAATCTTATCCTTAAGCAGGCTAATATTTTTGTTGCCAAATTGGAAGTAGAACAGTGAACTGTAGCTGTGGTATTTTGTTTGTTTGCACCACTGATTTTAGTCAGGGTCAAAGGGGTGGCCATCTTGCCTAGCTGCGTAGGCTGGCCGCTGGGCCATGCCAGCGGCTTATTTCCTTCTGCCTGTTGAATACATACATTCCACCCTAGTATTCTGCCCTCTTTTGCCTTCAAGGGAGCCTCGGGACCCCACAGTAAGCTTTGGTAAAATCAACGCTTATCACGCATGAAGTTTTAATTTCCCCCCGGCTTCTCGTACCAAGAATGCATTGGAAGTGACATAGATTTACACAATGAGTAAAATTATAGTGTCCCGAGACTCCCTTAAGGGCAAAAGAGAACAAAATATCAGGTCAGAATACATTCATATAATTAATGGACAAAGGAAACGGGGGTGTGGGCATGGCTTGGAGATCAGGCTATGCGATTAGGAAAATATGATTGCCAATGTGACCGAAACCGAAACCGGCAGTCATGATTAACAAAGCATTGCAAAAGATGCGACGCCTTTAAATCCTTTAAAAGAATAGGTTAGGGCCAAGGGATTTCTGTGATAGCGGGTGGTTGCCCTCCAGTCATTAGTGTACAAACCTCAATCTTGCATCTGATCGATGATGCACCCTTGCCGAGTCGTAGATTAATGGTTAAAAACGGAGTAGTGTAGTGTGGACAAGTCGTTGACTAGGTGGCAAAACGTTTATCACGCAGACCAACTCCTTACCTCAAAGGTGATGATCATTGCAGTGCAGCTGAAGTGGGTAAATCGGCCTGAATTTGTGTACTAACTCGCCATCTCGAGAGACATTATTCCTGAAATTGCTTATTGCAGCGCTTTTTCTGACTCATGTGAGACAGTTGGGAGTGTTTGCATGCGAAGCTACAAGTTTACATGCGTTCTTCTTTCGGACGCAGTACACACTCTGCAGCATTGTTGGCATCGAGAGACACCCTCCTTTTACCACCTGTAAGCCTCTTTCTTGCTTCACAGAAATCGCACTCCTACCTGCAGTCTACGGCGACGGGAATACTCTGAGTGCAAGGCAGGTAGCGTCATCTTGACTTTGGATGCAGAAGTGATTGCACTCCTGAAATGTATCAAAAACTCTTAACTTTATTCGTCTGTCGAATTTCTCCTGTGTTTAAAAGACATCTTTGGCAGAAAATGTTAGGTTTAGAGTCAAAAGGGAGTTATTTCTGAAAGGGAGGAGCACACCAAACATTTCTTCATGCATTCTATGGCGCGCATCGCGCGTTGTGTCGATGGCGAAGAGGCGGATGTACCAGCGCACACGGTAGCTGAAAAGGTTGGAGATGAGGGCGAGGAGAAGAAGGGATGGCTGGAGGAAGAGCAGTTAGATGAATATAGCATCACCTTAGCAAAATGAAACTCCCTGCAGTGTCACCACTCGCGCTCCTGACAGTCGATCAGAACTGATGTGAAGGACACTGACATGTTCTATGGGCTGCTTAGTAATGTATGGTGGCAACAAGGAAGATTATTTTGCAGCAATAATTTGTCAAACGCAAAAAATTGCCGTGATTTGCCTCTTGGGCGGTAATGGTCATGTCTTTGGTATTCGGTTGTGTCAATTATCTACGATCCACAATACAGTTGCATCGACGGAGTCTTTAATAACTCTGTTATATAGAGGCCCTTTGTTAAGCGTTGAACTTGCACATTTAAGACTTTGGTGCCAAGAGAACTTAAATAAAAAGAGATGAGCGCTCTCAAATGCAGTTGTCTATGCTGAGCTATTCGATCGCTAAAATCTCATCCGGAATAGAGATTAAAAGTTATTGTCGGGCGAGCGAGGCAGCAACCTATTGAAGAGCATTGACTGCGTTTGTCGCATTGTTGGTTGTTGTAACCTCCAAAACTTCAGCAGCCATTATTGAGGGCATGAGTAAAACATGACGAATTCAGAAGTAGAGGTAAAGTGTTAACAATGGCTGCCGAATATTCAGGGACGCAGCAGTGTAATACACCTGAGCCCAGTCGATCTTGATTGGTAGGTCGTGCAGATGTCTTAGCCCATCAAAGTGGTCATAACCAAGTAGGGTCATTTTCTTGTGAATTATTATGCTGAAGGAGAAGGTGAAGTGAGTGAGTGAATGAAAGAAGGGTAAGCAGGATCAAGTTGCTCCTCTCGAAGTTGTTGTCAGTAGCACTGCTTGTTTGCTCATGCCTCCTCTTAATCTGCAGTGAGCTGTAGTGAGCGTGAGAGAAATGATATATTTCTTCGTGCCTTTTGTTTTCGACTCTCTCACGATTACTCATCCTGCGACGGGATCATGAGCACTCCTGAACATTATTAACGCGTCATTGCCTGCGACTGCTTTGCATCCCACAGAGGTGACACGTCCAACTTGCATAATTCCCAATCAAACAAAGTTAACTGGTTTTTAACCCACTCAAGTGCTAAGCATGCTGCTTCCCTACTTAACCACACCACTCACTATCCATCATATCTAGCTGGCTGACAATCAAATTTCTATCTCCAAAACCGTTTCGAACTTTTATCACCGGGAACGAAGCGGGATTCTTGGGTCAGACGCGCCTAGCTCGTCTGGATTATTTAAATAAAACTGCACTTAACTTATTTTATTTTGTGTTTCGGCTGTCAGCAATCTACGTGTACGTATGCGGCCTCTGCAAAATGACTCCAAAACATGACAGTACACGAGACAGAAATGTCATCTTTACAACCAGCATAAAATACGTAAGGTATGAGCACCAAATCCAAGTCTGTAGTCCGAAATCTTGCACAATTACAATCATACTGCTTAAAAATTTGGCGGTTAGATGCAAAGGTGGGGGAATAGGAAATGGTTTGATCATTAGACACTGGATCGAAATGTGCGTGGGAGAAGGTTAGAACACTATGTGACCAATTAGGCGGGTGGAATCGCTGACTTTATTTATGTCACGATTTGAGAGTGCCACAAACAGAGAAACGAGTAAAAGTTGGCTAGGTAATCTGTTTGTGTAGATGCACACGTAGGACGGAAACTTTGCTTATCGTTGCAGTGGTTGCTATGCCTAGCAGTGTGCGGTCGATTTTTCCATAGGATGCTACACACTTCCTTGAATTCTGTCTCATAGTTGGTGTACTTATTCGAGTTAAGGATCCTAATTTGCATTCCATCATCTTGCAAGGAAGTCTTGATCACATCATCAAAATACTCGGCTGACATAACTTGCCCCTGCAAGTGTGCTTCGACCAACGCATAAAAATGACACTGAGCATAATTCGAAGTGACTAGGCTGGACTTGGTGCAGACTTGAGAAAATCCAGGAACTGGTTGTAATGACCACCACTTGGAGTGCGGTGTGGCTGTATTGGCACCACTGAGACGGTTTAACGCATCAATAATGCTGGTTGGCATTTGTATGCGTTTGAAATTTCAACTGCCTTACGCATCGACGTTACTGAGAGACCTATCTACCGATCATTACTTCCATAACAACAACGACGAGCGAGTGATGGAATGAGAGGACACCGACGTAGGACTCAACAATGAAGTGTTGAAGAACGTTAGAGGCGGGGCGGCAAGAGTGTCGGATCGCAGGGAGGGTGAAGTCCACGAGAGTAGACAATGTGTACGAAGTAGCCCATCCCCTAAGCCGACGTGCACGCGTGGCTTTACGAGCACACCCAAACTTCTATCGCTCTCAGCAATGCAACTCTGTGTGTGCGTGTGTGCGTAACAATTGCCGCTGGCTCGTGGAATGGCAGCGACTTTTGTCGTCAAAGTTAAAACTGTGCTTGTGAAAGCGCATGAGCATATCGACCTAGACACTGGGCCGTTTTGCAAACATTACACACTTGGGTCCTTCATGCTAAATTATGCCATTCACCATCTTGCTCAGTACCATTTTCATGCACTTGCAGCACAAATTGCGCTGCATTGCAGAGAGCAGGAGACGGTCTACTTCGCCTCACATCAATTGTTTACTCTTGTGGAATTGACCCGATACTTTTGCTAACTCAGGTCAACCTTCCTCTTCCCATTTATCACCCCATATCGCTCTTCCACTGGCTGCTGCACCAACTTTTGGCCACTAGATGCATCGAAGCCGTCCCATTTGTCATTTATCATGTCAAATTCTCGCTTTACAAACAGGGGACATGATTAGCAGTCCACATTACATGATGTGAACTGCAGTACTTATATT
>JADWOT020000004.1:3109972-3125972 GCA_036345935.2 Taenia hydatigena
GCTCACAAATAGATAACGAACGCTTGGACAGCAGAAGCGGCCAGGTGGGCTGGGATTGTCGATACTATCTTAACATTGAACATCAGAGATTTTTGTCCATCGTCCAACCAACTAGATATCCTTCAACTTACCTAACTGCACTGCTGTTTGAGGCTTGTTGTGAACGCGCGGAGCACTGCTGCATGTACACTTCCCCTCATTTATGGCAGCTTACTTTCGCGATTGAATGGCTCGACATTAGAATGGCTTGACTGTAAAACGCAAAGTGGCTGATCTTTAATCACACAAATTGCTATTGATCAAAAATTGCATGCTAATGCGAGATAGCAATGCAACAATGGCTCAGCAAGGGGAAGAGAGGCCTGGTGCGATGAGAGACATGGTGGGAACTGCACGATTGCAGGTATAGCGTGCGGAGAAGCAGGCGCGCTTACTCGCCTTGGTGCTTCTTTCTCTTTCTCCTCTTCTCGCAAGGTGAGTTCTTTTTTGCCCACTTTCCTTGCGAAGTCTGAGATATCCCTCAAACAGCATTGAGCTTTCAGAGGTGATGCTAGCGTTACTTATCTCGCCACGTCGTCCTCGTTCTACAACAATTCTCTCATGACAAGTTTCGATTTTTTCTTTGCTTTTCGCATGTAGGCTTTCGCAGATCCCATTATGTACAACAGATTAATGAGTTAGCAAAGGTCTCGCCGAAAGAGGGTATGAGTTAGCTTCGAGGCAGAACCAATCTGCGAGTACTGCTCTCGCAGCATAATGTCCTGACATGATAACTTTCAAGCTAAGCATTGTCACTACGAACTTCCTATAATCTTCACAATCCGATTTAATAATGCTGACCCACGACATCAGGGTGGTGCTCATTAGGTCATGAAATCCTCTGTCAGGTCATAACCACAGCGCGAGGCATTCAACATGTGTGAGTTTGGACCAAGCGAATCATTCAAACATAAAGAAATAAAAGAAGTAGAGCAGGCGATTATGCAGTCGCAAGTAATTTTACCACCATAGTGGTTGAAAACACTCAGGATGTCATTACTTCTAATCTAATCATATGCAAAAATATTGGAAGTCTCTTGAATGCATGTTGCAGTTGCTAAAATTTCGGCGCCACGATTCACTTCCGACTTCTTATTTTTTTCAAATTTAGGAAGCTTTGGAAAAGGACTTGACGCTCCTCGAACTCCGCTGTGGAGCATGTAGTTCAGCCAAGATGGAGGGGCGCACACGCAAATAATAATCCCCCGCCAAATATCAGCCAGAGTGAATTGTATCCTGTTAGCCAACAAACATGGCACCACACTTGACCGTACGCCGCGCTGCATGCAGCACGTGACAGGGATCGATTCTACGTGTGACATGGGCAGAAGACAGTTCTATCTCAAAAAGACAAGACATGCAACTGGTCGCGGTGCTCTACTATGTCGTTCAAACCACCGTCCATTTCGCCCTCGGCACCTCCACCTCAGTTCGTGTTAGCAGTCTGCGGCTTTTCGTCTTAACCAATCAAAGCATAGGAAGCAGTCGAAAGTTAGAGAAATTAAGGTCAAGTTATGGCATATCCTCCTTCGTTTCAATTGAGTCTTCATTACATGTTCCTAAGCGCCATGCAACTTTAAAAATTGGACCTGTCATGAGAAGTCTGTGTGTTCACGGAAAGTGTACAGGCTTTATGTTCATTATTAAACACTTTTTTCAATAAAGTGCCTGAAGCATGCTTGCAGCTTTTGCTTGGGCAGAAAAGCACATGAATGCATGTCTGAGTAGATAGCTGGATGGGAGGAGTAAAATGTTTCAAGTTAAGCCCACACACTCTGCACTGTCATCGATACCCGATGTCATCTTATGCTCAGACATTCTCTTTCTTCTTCCTTCGTCTCTTCTTGGTCCTTCTCTTTTCTTCCTCATCTTTTCACTTCTTTCATTTATTTTACCAGAAGTAGTGCTGTTCCTCACCTACCCTGGAGACGTTGGGAAGCCCACATTCTTTTTCCGAATGCAAGCAAGCATTGGCGTAAGCATGAACTCAGCGGAGTAAACAAGCAGGTTGCACTTGCTAGTTGTATTGCTACATCTAGTGTGAGTCGACAACTCCTCTTCCTCATGCATAACACTACCATCTTCACGCTTCTTCACGGGTCACGATGCGAGCGCGAATCCAGCAGCAGACGGAGTAGACCACCGTTAGTGGACTAGCATCGACTGATGATTGTTGAGACACTGTAATAAGCTAGGGTGAAGCAGAGTAGGGCAGGCCACTATTACCTGTTTGCTTAATCATTCCGGCTCAATGGCTGCTGCTTTCCCCCAACATTCTACTACCGGTTCATCAGCCATTCCGGAATTGACCAATATGGCTTGGAGATCAGACGAGAATATTGTGCTTTGCCTAGCATGTCATAGACTGCAATACACAGTAAGTGAACTGGGTGACATCTTTGTATCGGTGAAAAGGTCGGCACTCTCTTCCGCTTCCTTCTTTCCCAGTTCACCACCCAACGGCATTTTTGCAATTGCTGTTTCGCCTCTTAATACAACTACGCCCTAACACGCCTCACTTTTCTACCTTACCTAACACATGCAGTCCTGTGCAATTGTCTCTCTCCACTGCATTCAGTGCGACCACAAACCATTTCTTCGCCCTTACCTTCCGCTTGGTTCTCTCACGTCTACATCCTCCATTGTCAAATTTACATCTTCCCACCTCCTTCGTTACCACGTCGTTCTTCGCCAAAATCAGCATAGTGAGTTGCCGCCATCTTTTATTGGCCACACCTAATGCCCATCAGTCACTCACAGTTGTGCCTCACGGCTTTGACGTTTCATGAGTTATGGCATGTACCTCACCGCATCCATCACCGTTCCGCATCTTGCCTTCTTTCACACCAATGCAAATGTGTCCTCTTTCTGTGCATTACTTCAGCCCATCCTACACCCCGCCTATTCACTCTCCTCCCATTCTATTCTCGAGGGCAAAGGTAGGCACGTCCATCCATTTCTGGTCAGAAGTTTGTGATGAACCCGAACTTGCGCTTTTCGCAGTGCCAAGGTCCACCCTTTGTCGCCTTAGACGGTGCATATGCGCAGTCTATTGAGGAAAATGGTTCAAAGTGATGCGAGGGGCGTTTTGAGCAAATGCGTGATGTAACACCTAGTAGAAATGGCGATTGATTCATTGCTAAGGTCAAGTCAAGCCCTGGACAGATACGTACACATAATGGCTCTTTGTGAAAGCAGTTCTCTCCCATGGGGTTTCAAACATCCTTTATTGACTGAAGATGAGGAGCGTGCGCGCGAGTGAGTTCGTCAAGCAGATCAGGAGCCCTGTAGGCATCCATCGCCACCTTGCAATCAGGTGGATTCAATGCAGAGCTAGCAACCACTCAGACCTGCTCTGCCTCCTTCCCAACGAAAGCACCAGGCTTACAGTCACACATAGTCAAATTTACTGCAATTTCTATGAGTTGATTGACGATGTTGCCTCGTCGAATTAGGTTATGTGAATGGAACTGAACTACGAATGCACTGGCGAAGAAAAAGACTTGAGTAGCCCTAGTCATCCCAATCCAACTCAATCTCCATCTCCATTTCCAATTCCGCTATCATCATGCCCTCCACCTTCCACAACCTTCCTCCATTCTCCCTCTTGTCCTCACTGCCAGTGTCCTCCTTTGATTTTTATTCGACCCTTTTCCTTTACTTTTACAAGCTCTTCTCATCCTCCTCTCCCTCCATTTCTGTGTCATCTTCTCCTCCTTGCTGAACTCTTATTTCTTATCCTCGTTTCCATCCCCTCCTCCGTTTACAATCCCACCAACCTTCAACTTACTTCCGTCGTCCATCTGCTTCTCTTTCTGCACCTCTGATTCGCCTTCGTCTGTAAACAAACGCACTCCCTCGAGATGCATACTCTTGGGCACTTCCACTGAGCGATTACCTGCTTCTCCCACTCTCAACACACCAACTATCTATGGGCCATAGGTGCTCTGGGTTACACTGCTTCTTGCTCTCTACAAAGCATCCCATCTCAACCCACCATGAAAATCCGATAAAAATCCAGTCATTTTTAGAACAATTCACAACCAGGACTAAAAATGTTCTGCGCGGTATAAGCGCTGAAGCAAACAAAAGCAAAACATGACATTTGTTGACAGAACAGAGAAGACATATGCAAGAATATAAGCATCATTAAATGAGAAGAGAATGCACCCATTAAGCGAAATGCCAGCAAATACTAGATGTGTTCACCCTGGCGAAAATTGCCCAAGCCTGTCTGAGACTCAGATGCTGTTGACCTATGAGCATTACCAGAGCGAATTCGGACGCCTGCCTGCAGACTTACATTAAATTGATTGCGGATTAAACGCTGTAGGCATCAATCGAACATATCAGTGTACTAGAAGTGAGCCTACTAATTACTCAGAGTCAGCTCCTATGTTTTGGCAGTGATAATTACAGAGATCGATGGTATTCCAGTCACTCAGAGGCACAAACGCCAACTCGTTCCATCGGATAATGTGACAAGGCGTTCAGGAGTGTAGTGAGAACACCGGCAGTCACTAATCGCAGAGCCAACGCACTGCTACCAATGCACAGTCAGCAATCTGCTTGAGTAACCTGTTAGCCTCGCGGTTTTGCCACTCTATGATCTCTTGTCTGCAGTATCTCCGGAAGAACGAGCACCTGTTATTTTGTGTTTGAATGAGGTAGTGAAGATGGATTGCTGAATTGTCCCCACGTTTGGATTTTTACTCAACTTCATTTGTGCAGGTCAAGAGTTCGGTTTGACTTTGAGTTGCATTATGCTATGTAAATGGAGATGTATAGGGAGTCATAAGTGGACGGCATCACCTCATCAATGTGGCATTGGATCTGCTACCATCTAACGCACTGCAAACTCTGACACGTACTCGCAAATCAGGTGTAAATGCGCCAAAATACTTGCGATTGTGCCGATTTGCATTGAAAGTCCTTGCAGCAGCACAAGCGTCCTTCAAGTCTATCAACCTAGAAGCTTCTGCTGCTCTTTCCACTCTTCGACAATCTGATTGCTACTCACTCTTGCATCCCTTGGATATATCTTAATTTTGAGGCTATAGAATGTCACGAAAACGGGGAGACGAGAAGCGATGACAGTGAGGAGATATCATCTCATTGCCGCAACGGTGGTTTATTTCCCAATGACATCTTCCTTCTACAGCCAACAACTACGATCCTTACCGGGCTAAGTGCTAGGCCCCAGCGATTCTGCTGCAGTGCTTACTGGTGGAGGAAATTGTGGTGCAAGTACTACGTCCTACCCGATCCTATGCAAGGTAGAATTACACACTCAATTTATTCCAGTAATCGCTGAACTCTCCGCCGCGGGGAAGCTTTCTGCACTTTGTTCAGCAGAACCGTAACTTTAATCGTGCACCTAGCTACGCAGGCGGTTCACTTCCTGCCCTCCCTTTTTCGATTTCTTTCGCGTAAATGATTAAGTAGTTCCTTAACTGTTGCAAATTATCACAGCACTACATTTCGCTGGTTGGCATAGCAGCTTCAGAGTTGACCCCTTGGCGACAAAAGTTTGTTCACAGTTATTTCGGAGACCCCGCATTCCTTTTCGGCCCTGCTGCGACCTGCGCATCACCAGTACTACTGCACCTATTCAAAGTTCAACGGTGCACGTTCCCGTCGAGTACGTCCTTCTTTGGACTGTACTGAAGGTCGGTTGGGTCTGCCATTAAGGCGTTGAGAGTGTTAAACCATTTTAACAACTGTCTTGTTCACCCCATTTTAAGGTGAATGCTGTCTCTTACGTACTGGTCCTCGTTGGTTTATTGGAGTGAGTTTGACGTTGGGACCCTTTCAACATATTCTGAGCATTAATGCAACACCGCACTTATATTCGCATCAAGCTTAAGGCTGCACATAGGAGTCATATGCATAAAGACCTTTGTGTAGTAGATGTAGAGGTTAACAGGCACCGAAATGTTCAGTTCTAACTGAGAGCCTACGGACCTTGAAGCTGATTTCCATAACTTCATTTGTTTTGCTTCGTTGTGTCAATGCAAAATGTTCGTAAAACAGAGTTGTATCTGCGTTTTGTTACACAATGCGCCTGACGCAGTTTAAAGTGCACACCGTATGAACGCGTCACGACCCGTTTAAGCACCCGCCTTGTGCTAACGTCCGCCACAAATGTGTCCTTTTATGGCAAAGACCAGCAAACTTATGCATAAACGGAACTAAAACACTCGGTTTGAATCTACAATTTTACACGTTGGGCTTCGAAAAGTTAACATCATTTTTGTAGCGTTTGTGATACTGTAAGTAAAGCTTAAAAATGGTGTGGTTTGATTGCCAAAAACTGAATAAAAGGATTCCGATGTTGGCAGTTGCTTGCATGTATTAGTGCTTCAGGAGTACTGGCTACTGCAACCCACTTGTCATAGCAACTGAAACAAAATGAAGCTACCTGCAGCTGCAGCATAGCGCACTCCCCTGAGCCTGTGAAGTTGGCACCTCAAATACGCTCTTTGATGGGGGATTAGCAACACCAGAGGAAAGGCGAAACAAGAGACAGTGGATAGATGCGCCCAGACTTCACTGATTCTCACCCTTTGAAATGAGTCGTGCACACAGTTAAAATGCGGTCACCTTTACATCCAAAAGCAGCAAACGTATTCAAATTGAAATAGGCTACGTTGGTCTTCAACCTTTGTGCCGAAAATGATTAAGTGGATTTACAACTCTCATATCTGCCATGTGCATGCGCAGTTACTTAAGTCAGGCCCCCGATTGGGTGCCAGCAGAATAAATATTAATGTACTAAAAGACGCTATTTCGAAAATCTATTATAGTCTGCGTGTGCATAACTTCTTCGATTACATAACGCTGCATGCAGGAATGCAAAAATTTTAGCGACAAGTCACTGGAAGGCGACTTGACAATGCAATACAACTCTGCAGATTTGTCGCCATTCCACTCAACAAGGTAGTCAAATATAACTGCCATTTGTGTTTACAATTCGTTTACATTAAGGGAAATTTCAAATAACAGACAATGCGCATTCAGGATGGTGTACAATTTGCCTTTGAAAACCAATAGGAGCAGAACAAAGGATATAAATAGCACACATTTTTTACATTCTAGCTTTGTTTCATGGCGACGACCAGTTTACTACGCATGCATCATGTTTAATGCCATAGTGAAAGCTTTAAAAATGCAGATTTCCTAACAAACTAAAGGAAATGTCAAAACCTTGAGTGATTAGTCCACATTCCTACAACTTCACAATTATTTTGATCTCATTTAGGCGATCGTTGAACTAACGATTATCAGCACATCAAGCACTAACTTATAATGTAATGCTTAACCTGCAAGTGAAGTGGAGAAATGTGCGCACAGAGAGGTGATTTCACAAAGTCGAATTGCTGGTCAACCTGCTGATCAAAATATTAGGCTGTAAACGAAATGAGAATTTGCTCTTTTATGGTGAAAAGGCTTTATTTACGAGCCAACACGTTCTGAGCAGTACCTGCCTTTAATGTAAAACGCGCCACTTCATCCAACGCTACCACCTATTCCTTGTCTTTGAATGGCTTTAGCTGAATATTATACTCGCCGTCTACGTTAGAACAGCACGAATTCTGTTAACCCGTTGTCTCATTCGCTAGCCATGCATGTTCTCAAAAACACTTAAATAGGTGGGGATTGATTAGCATTTTGAGGGATGGAGCTTGAAAGGGACAATTGTTCTTAAGGTATAGTTAGCTCAAATAATGAATGGCTACAATGTGTTGGGGCCATACCGATCCGGCACTTCCTACTGGCCCTAGAATACGACCCCACGTGCTTTATCAACCCATGCTTTGTTCACTCCAAGAAATCTTTTCACCAACTTAACAGTCCTGAATGGCCGATGTAAATAGTTTACAAGAAAAGAAAGATTATTCACCCACCGAAAATGATTTCACGCATTCTGATTTAACGCTCACCGCGACTTAGTCTACTTTGTCATGATTACTCGGAGTGTCGAACTAAAAACTAGCTTCCAATTCAAATATAGGTGCATTTTTATGTCAAAATAAACTTTAGCCTACATTTAATTGCTTCGGACCTAAAAAGTACGTCTATAAAGATTAGTAGGTGGTGGGGATGTCATCCAAGTCGGCGTAGCTGATGGTGGGTCGTTGAAACACCTCCCTCAAGTGCAGCGGACCCCACCTTCTCAAATGACGTTGCTGTCAGGCGCACGAGTGAGTCACCGCATCTTCTTCTTGTGGCGTCGACAATCCCGGTTGTACCTGCGGATAGGAAGCAGGCAGGATTGCCAGCTCCATCCTCACCACATTCCATCGTCTAAAGGGTATGGGAAGGAAAGCGTGGTGTGGTGAGAGGCTAGTGATGTGAATAAAGTGGGTAAAGATGAGTGTTGGGGACTCACAGCTCCTTGGCGGTGACCAGTTAAGCCTCCTCACGATACAAGCTGTAGAGCATTCAGAGGAGAATTGCATCGGTCGGTTTGTCCAGTGGTGGATCAGTCGGAAGACGGTCAGCAGTGCGATGGTGGATTCGATACTCCGCAGGCACGTCATATTCCGCCTCATGTGGTGGCAACGTGCATTTACTGATTAGAGGAGACGTGAAACTCTTGTGCATTTTACTAAACAACAACAGAAAAGGACACTAGAAATTGCGTATGCCGCAAAGTTGTAGCAAGAGGCGGTGACGAGTTGTGAGAATGCGGAGGGAGATGTGGATGTTTGGCGACCGTGACCTGCATGACACAACCCTGACCTAAACTAAGAAAGTGCTTCCATCTGCCTAGCAAATAAAGGCACCCTTGTTGAGTCGCGTACATATGGAATGGATGATGTTTGGGAGAGGGTAATGCGAGGTGCTGACTAACCCAGGTGTAGGCCAACTGTGGAAGATTTGTCTGCTCACATCAGTTGCCGGTGCGAGGACTCCGAGCGAGGACTCGATTCTTGCGAGCTTCAGCAGACCAAGCTGGAGGATAAGGAGGGGGAGGAGGAGGAAAATGAGGAAGGATTTGGCGAAGCAGCGTTGGAATCTGCGTGTGTGGGAGGGTAGGACTAAAGCGTAACCTAATTCATTTCGCCGGCAGAAGAAATCAGGTGCAATAATGCAACTTACTGCCCTTTCGCTGACATCGTTTGGGTGAGTGTGGTGGGCGAATCAAGAGGAGGAGGAGTCGAACGAGGAGGAGGAGCAGACGAGCAGCACGTCCGTCAGTTGCCGCCGCAACGAGAGAAATGAGCAAAGCGAAGCTCACCCCCTTTTGTATGCGCGTGATTCGCCAGTTTGACCTCATGTACGATGGGTCACGCACATGTGCGTGGGTATCGATAATGTCTGCGCTGATCTTCACTCTGATTGCTATTCATCGTTTAACGCGTCGCCTTAAAACAATCACACACACAGGGTTGGAAGTAGAAGCTGAGTGGTTAGAAAGGCACAAGCATAAATGACACCGTTGCTTCCATCTATGTGGGGTCAGTAGGGACGTATGTGACACTGCTAGTACAGATGGAACGAGCGATGTAATTGATTTAGGATTTGTTTTGTGGAGTAGATCTAGACATACAAGCACCGGAATGTCTGCAGATGGTTTTACCAACAGTGGCCTTGCATGCGAGTGGACTGGAATGATTGCATTTCATCGTGAGGATTCTATAGTTAGGGAGAATTCAAAATGTGCTTCGGTCGAGGTTTTGAATAACGTTGACCTCAAATCAAATAAAAACAAGTATTGTATGAGCAGTTCGGTTGGATTGGGCTCCTCTTGTAACGAGCTTTTCCGCCATTGAGAGCAAACTGTCGTATTGCTAAAAGCAAATTCTATTTTCTGAATCGCATTTGGCTTTGGCAAATGCATTCGTTTTATCTGACGATGAATACACAATTGGTATTATCTGAGCTTTTATCAAGGTGGATTTTATAATGCTTAGCTGAAAAGATATTTTGCTCAAGTTACCCTGCTTATGAAGTTACTTTATCCACTGCTCAGTATAGCCTCGTCAGGCCCTAGGGGAAATGACACTTGGTCTAGTGTCGGCAATAGGCCGTTGTAAGACTAAGATGGCTCATACCTGTCGTCATTTGCTTGCATTGTACCTGTGGCCTGATGTCATGATATTCCATATTATTGCACTGAACTCCGCTAAATGTCGCGAGAACTATTTGGTCGCTAAAGCGCATCCAATCTTTGTGTCAATGATCTCCGCTGATGCTCCAACTGCATTTGCATTCGCTCCCCGTAGGAAAGCGTGTAGTGTGGATGAAGACGCGCTGAATGCGGAGTCTATTAGCATACCACTAAAAAGCTTGGGGGGTAAGCGATCCAAGCTACTACCTCACTTATTCTTTCACGGCGCGAAGTGGTTCTATTTTGTATTTTGCATTGATTTGGTTTTGCAATTGCATTGATGCGAGTACATTGTGATTGCACTGATGTTTTCTGTTTTCGTGCCAAGGACTGCTTTCAAGAGACTTGCCTAAACCGATTCCCAACTGCCAGTCTCATATCCTCCACTCCACCGTCGTTGCGCACCAACTGCGTCACTGCCAAGCCTGACTGCTGTTCCTGACACACCCTCTTCTTGGCAGCACAGGCCTCCACACGCTGTTTTGTAGGGCTATTCTGGCAGGTATTCTGGGATCCCAATGTGCGAGTTGTTGTTTTGCTGGCAAAGCAAGTGCTTTCCAATCACACCTCACTTCGATTCGGTATCCTCACGGTTCCACATGGTTTCTTTTACTTTGCTACGATTCTGTGCCTACCTTATAGACTGTACGAAGGGAGAATAGGGAAAATTTTGGCTTTGCTGGCTCCGCTAGCGGAGCAGTAAGGAGAGTGATGGTGAAGGAAATGGCCTATGCAGCGAGTTGTGCTATGCCACCTAAGGCAACATTAGGGTCACACTGCTGAGCCCTGGGACTGGTCTCTGCTACATCCTTTGAGTTCTTGTTGTACACAATAAGGTGAGTGTCAAGGGACAGCTGTATGCCTGGCCCACTACCATCGCCTGGCGAATTCTGCCTCCTCCGGTCTTTTCGCTGACAAGCGCTTGCATTGGACCCACTAGAAAACGAACTCACATGCAAACAATCACCAGCATTCAGCAGAGCTTTGACAGCAACACAAATGACTAACTTTGATGCGTTGTGGCTTGTGGAGAATTGCATGCCCAGGCAAGTTATTCAACTCTTGATGACAAGTTGGGATGATATAGAGGCGTCCGGAAGGAGTGACTTCCACACTTTGTGACAAAATACTGGAATGATCTAGAGACTTTCAATCGGCGATCCACTGGCTCTGTCCTTGCTCACCACAGATATCTGCTCCTCTGCCAGCATGAGTCCACGCTTTCCATATGTCAGCAATAAGGGTGCTTGGTAGCTCTAACTTGTTCATTGATGTAATTGCCTGTTTAATGCCCATGAAAGGCGTTATGTTCAGTGTAGTAGCACCGGGTCTGGACGAACAGGCACATTCACTGCAATCGACATGCTCATAAGGTACATGCAGCGTGTAATGCAGGTGGAGGCTCGAAGGGGTGTGAGCAGTGCAAAAGCAGAAGACAATGTTTCATGGTATGAATCCATCCATGAAAGCCTATCAGATTAAAGAGAAGCTTTTAGCTGCACGACAGTACCACTCTCGATAAGATCACCTCGGCAGTGGACATCGTCCAAAATGTCCTTTGTCTACGATCACAATGGTCTAAGGCTGCTCAGCACGGTGCTATTTGCCCGCCCGCCTACCTCGGTCTCAAATTTCGTCGACCAACCTGCGTCCGTTTTGGTGTAGATTTGATCATCAGTTGTGAGAAGCTATGTCCAGCATCAACATTTCTCACGGTCACTAGACAGGCATGCAGCTGCATTAGCCTCATGTTATAGCATACGCTCTCATGTTGGCACAGCCACGCATGCTGTTCTGAGCGCATGCGATATCTTGTGGTCGGCACCACAGTTGTCGGCAGGGGACAGTTTTGATCAAATTGATTGCTCAACGTTCCTCAAGGCTAACCATTTCTAGTGTACTTGTTGATATATTGAGTTCACTAACTTGTCATTTTTTGATGCTTTAGAATTTTGGATAGAGCACGTCTTTATTTGTCTTTCTGAGCCTCTACGTCCAAAATGGAACGGACGAAGCCAGTGAGCTTATGACATTTTGAGTGATGACAATGCTTCTCTTTGGCCGGGTTTTCTCATGTCAGCGTTTGATGAGGGACTAATTGAAGGAGTATTTACGGTGAAAAGCGATGCATGCCATGCATATGACTTGTGCCTTATGCTTTAATTTGTCAACGAAAACGCGCGTAGCTTTCACTTTTATCGTCTAGCGAAGTAAGATGAATGCATTCATGTAGGTCACAGAGGCAATCCTGAAGGGGGAAGGAGTCGTGATACTAGAGAAATGCGTGTGCAGACGATGTGGAAGAAGGCCAAGCCGACCAATGACTCTAACTGAAGGTCGTGTTCGTAAGGGAATGAACAAGAGCGGAACTCTTTAGTACTCAACCCCTTATATAACCTTCCATTCAAATTTAGGATAACGCGCAAACACCTAACACGCCATCTAAAATTGACAAAACAGCAGATGAAAGGCTAAGGAAAATAATTTTTGGAATGACAACTTCTTGGCCGTGAAGCTGGCCTAATTTCGCTGTCTGTAGGCGGGTTTTCCGAGTATATTCCAACCGCTCGTATGCTACATTTAGAGCTCAAATGCAAGCCCCTAACTTTGTAATTCTCTTCATCCTTACCGGCATTCAAATGCCTGATCGGAGCTATATTTTCATTTTGTATGCCCAACATCTTGCATTTAAATTGGTTTCGCGCGTGTACTTACAACCTCGAATATGTTTAAAGGTTGAGTGAGGGGTCGGCTTTCATAATTTGTGCCTTGGCATTTGTGCACAATTTTCAGCAATCCATGGTGATAAATTTGGTGATCGATGACAACTGTAGCGACTGTTTTGTTGTATGGCGTCCTCATGAGTTCGGACTCAGCTAAGTCCGTCGTGTACTTTACCACAAGCCAAGTACATACGGCGTCTGCCTTAGCGAATGGAGTAGAACCTATTACGCTAATACCAACGCACTCTTATGGGATCCCCGTGGATATGAGTTGGAGATGTGCAGTCGCTGCCGCAAATGACGCAGATTTGACAGGAATCACACACGTCCGGGATGGATGGAGGCCACCGATATCTCTTCGTTGCAGCTCTTGGCAAATTCCTTTCATCCACACGGCGTGCTCGTCGTGTAGCACTAAAACACCTGCTTGTGCCATTAATACTGGTTTTGGTGACAATTCTGACAGCTATTGCCCATTTTAACCGATAACGTCATTGCATTGATGGCGGATTTGGAAGAGGTAGCAGGGAGCGGCCAATTCAGCACTACTGCTCTGCCTACTTCTTTAACCATGCTAAGTGGACTCGCTCTAGAGCATATTATTCATCAAAACATCGCATAATTCAGCTGCAACTCGTCTGTAAGACAGAGCCTACTATTTACTTCACCGATTCCTCGTAATCAACTGTACTCTACTGAGAAATCAAATCACTGCCGCTGGTCTAAACATAGGTCTTTTCAAAACGCTTGACGATGTGTGCACCTAGCAGCTTACTTGCATTGTTTGGGTGAACTGGTTCCACTAGTAAAGCAGTGCTAGAATGGAAGATATCGGCTCAACTCGAGGCCAAGAATAAGAATCCATCCTGATGACCCCCAGGAATATAAAGGCACAAAGCCCTTTGTAGGGCGAAATGGATAAAGCTATGTTTTGATCAAATCTTTTTTTACTTGGTAAATATGGCATCATTGGGAAGAGAAATTGACCAAAAATAAGAAATCCCAGTGAATAATTATTAATCGCGCCAATGTGGGAGATGATGCAAACGTTTGGTTGCAGCCTGACCTTTGGGCAAAATACACGCGTACAAAGGGTCCACACTCGCTTCTGAATGGGAGATGCATGGACAACAGAAGTGGTCAAGTGGCTTGTGATCGATGGCACTACCTTAGCATTTTCGCTCATCTCCAAACCAACTAAATTAACCTCGTTTCACTTTAATGCACCACTGTTTGTGGTTAGGTTGCTTAACAGGTTTTCTGTTGTGAATGTGTGGGACAGTTGGGGAAATTACAGACTATTTCCGTTACAAACATAATGTCCTGACATGATCTCGTTAAAACTAATTGTTGGCACTGCAAACCTTTTGTGATCTTCATAATCCAGTTAAATAAGTTTGACTCACGGCATCAGAGTGGTGTTCGTAGGGTGATGAAATCCTATGCCATTTCCTAACCGCAGCGAGCTACATTCCAACACCCGTAGGCTCGAAATGAATGCATCTGCCAGAAATAATGAAATCAAAGAACTAGAGCAGGCAATTATGCAGCCGCTAGTGGGCTTATAATTTCAGTAGTAAAAACACTTAGGATGTTGTCACTTCTAATTTAATCACATGCCCCGTTTTTGAATACGGGAGGCTGCAAAAGCACAAATATTGGAACTCTCTTGAATGCATGTTGCACTTGCTGAAGTTTCGGCATCACGAGTCACTTCTGATTTCCTTTAATACACAAAGTTGAAACGCTTTGAAAAAGAGCTCGCTGCTCTTTAAATCGCTACTGTAGCATGTGCAGTTCAGTCAAGATGGAAGAGCACACAGGCAAATAAAATCACTCTCCAGGTCTCAGTTAAAGCGGACTGTGTCCTCTTTGTCAGCAAACGTGGCAGTACACTTGATCATGCAGCACGTGACACTGATCGATTCCACATGTGACGGAGGCAAAAAACATCTATCACAACAAGGCAAGACATGCTACCGTATCATTCAAACCATAGTTAAGTTCGTCCTCGACACCCTTCTTGCTCCAGTTTATGTCAGCATTTTGCTGTTTTTCCTCTTTTCTCTGCCTATTTCGACACTTGCCATAGAATTGTAATTAGTCAAACCTTAGTGAACATTAGAAAGTTATGAAAATCAAGGGCAAGTTACGGCAACTCCTCCTTTGCTTCGGTTTAGTCCCCATTATATGTTCACAGGCGGCATCCCAACTATTCTACTTGTCCACGGGAGGAGTGCAAGCTTCAGCTTCATTACTGGACACAATTGTTTCAACAAGCTGTCTGAAGCATGCTTGCAGCTTTCACCTAAGCAGAAGAGTACATGAGCAAATGTCTGAGTAGATGGCTGGATGAAAGGAGTAAAGTGTTTCACGTTAAGACCGCACACTCTGCACTGTCATCAAAACCCGATGTCATCTTATGTTCATGCTTTCCTTCTCACTTCTTTCTCCCATTCGTAGTCCTTCTGCCTCCTCCTCATCCTTCTATCCCTTCTCTATATTTTAATGAAACGAGTATTGTTCGTCCCTACCCTGGAGATGTTAAGTGTGCCACATTCATTTTCCGAATACAGACAAACATTAGCATAGGCATAAACTCGGCGGCGTGGACAAGTAGCTTACAATTGCTAGTTGTGTTGCCATGGTTGGTGATGAGTCATATACCCCTTGTTTTCGTGCATACCTCTACCATCTTCACGTTTCCTCACGGATCATGAGGCAAGCACGAACTTGGCAGCAGGCGGAGTAGACCACTATTAGTGCATTAGCATCGACTACTGATTACTGAGACACCGTAATAAGCTAGGGTGAAGCAGAGTAGGGCAGGCTGGTATTACCTGTTTGCCTAATCATTCCAACTCAATGGCTGCTGCATTCCCTTATTATTCCACTGCTGCTTCATTTGCTATCCCAGAATCGACCAAGGTGGTATGGATATCAGACGATAATATTGTGTTTTGCCTAGCGTGCATTAGGCCGCAACTCGCATTTGCAGGAATAAATGACATCCTTTATTTGGTTAAGGGTGGCGCTCTATCTAGAATTCTCCTCCTAATCTAAGTCTCTCTTCAGCGTCAACTCTAAAAGTGCATATACTTTTTACTAAATCCACGTTCAG
>JADWOT020000004.1:3126072-3153072 GCA_036345935.2 Taenia hydatigena
TCTTTGTGGATCATAAGCAGCCCACTCACCGTGATTGCGAGGCAGTCGCCGAAAACCTCGTATGATTAATGCAGTCAGTTTGTGGTTTAGTCTTGATGTCGCTTGACTTGCTACACCCCAGGTCATTTAGTCCAAAGCATGTCTGCTGAACTTCTATTTCATTGTACATGCGCAGCCTGCAAATTCTATTATCTGAATACATTTATGAGGCCTTCGTCTCACGACCATTCATTCCTTAAGCCCCTGTCCCGCTTGTTTTGAATAGTGTCGTGCCAAATTTACAAGGTGTCAAGCGGACTGTAGTTGTGCAAGGTGGTGAGAATTAAGTTTCACCGTACCTTACCTATCAACATCGAGTATGCTCAATCCGGTAGCAGTGGTTCCCGGATATTGTGAGCTAAACACCCTAACGATGTCCTAGTTATAATTCTAATGAAACACATATGCACACATTAAAACTCGCCGAACACGGCCTTTTCTCACCATGCTGAGACAAAAAGGAGGGAGTGAAAGCACACTGAGTACTCTCTAAAAGGGAATAAAAATCAGGTGAAATGGTCCATTTTGAGGTTGGAAGATTTCAGTCAATAGAATGAATAGGATTCAATGAGCAAAAAGTTAGAGCTGTCAGCGTATAGTACACACCAGTGCTGACTGACGATCGCTTAGCGTCACGCAAAAACAGCGCAAACGGTAGTATAGACGTTTGTTCAAGTTCCAAAGGAACAAGTGGTCCACGTAGGAAATCGTCCGTCCATCACCCGTGCAAGTGACCTTCGAACCAAGAAGCATTCACGTACATGTTGAAGCAAATGCGACATGCAGAAACATTCACAGCCAAAGTGAGGCCCTTCAAAAATCTTACCAGCCACATAGGCAGATTGGTACAGTTTGGCAGTGGCGCAGGCTGCGTGTGGATGTCTCAACCGTAAGAGACACCACACCATCTCGGCCTAGGCTTGTTCGATTCGCGTCAGTCCATTGACGAAGGAAAGCACAACGAAGTGCACTTCGAAGGGTACTACAGCTGTGCCTGTGCCCAATAAGCAGCACTAATATCATAAAAATTTGGATAATGCGAACGCCGCTGGATAGTTGTCAACGATTAAGGAAAGTGATTTCTGGCATGCACAACAAGGGAAAGGAGGATTTGAGGTAGTGGAGGAGAGGGTGATAATGGAAAGTGAGTGATGGAGTAGGGAAGAGGCTGTTAGTGCGAAGAAATGCCATCAACAGCGACCATACCGCGTGGAAAACAGCGGTTCTCGTCCGATCACGAAACTAAGCTACGTCGAGTCGGGTTAGTACTTGCATGGGTGATCGACTGGGAATGCTCAGTGTTGCTGGTCCTCTCTTCTTCTTTTGCTTTCTCGTTCGCCCCTTTTGCCCCACCTACCTGCCTACCTACCGGTCTGCTCTGTACTGCAATCCACCTCACCTGGAACTATTGCAACCACTCCTCCTCGCTGCACGACATCCTCATTTCCAATCCATTGTGTGGCACCATAGGCCGCCACCATGCTTGGTGGGCGTTGCGCATCTATTTGCACTGGCATGTGCCAGATTGGTGAAGGATGCATAATGACGGAAAGCAAATGGAATGGTGAGAGAATGGGGCCCGGCAAGTGGGTGGATGTATGGGTAGGTGAGTTCGCGGCAGGCGAATAGGTTGTGGTCTAGTGAGCTCACCTAGTGATGCAGCAAAGAGAGAGAGTGCATGATGCATCGAAACGAAATCCTCTCCTTGCATAGCCGAGAGAATCAATTGAAGGTCATGCTCTAGTCGTTGCTGCTGCTCCAAATCGTTGCACAAACATACTGCTTCCACGTCTTTTCCATGTCCTTCCTAATCTCGACACATTCCTTTAATTTCACCCTCACTGCATTAAGTGAAATTTGAAGGCGGTCAAAGAAAGCGGAGCAAGTTGCCACCAAAATTTACGATAACGTAGATTGACTCACGCAAAATTGACAAGTTATGAGTTGAGAAGGCAGCACTACGCATTGTCAGAGTTCTGCATAGGGAGTAAAATCTGAGCAGTGTCCAGAAATGGCTTGGGGCACAATATCTGATGTCAGTTTGTCTGCACAATGCCAAAGTAGTCCCAACTTTTACGGAAAGCACCTGATCCACCCAGCAGGGCTCGTCGACCAAATGGTAGTAAATACACGGCATGCCACATTACCGCTAGTCGTCGTTGTACAACTACTGATATCAGAAATGAGTAGACAACCTCTTCTTCATTCGATGGAAGTGTTGGACTGGATCAGGTGTCAAACTGCAAAACATGCGTCCTTGCCAGTAGCTGTTCCAGTTTTAGTAGCGTAATCACATCTGTGGATGACACATAAGTGCCTCATTGCGCATCAAGAACATGCAGTTCACACAGCACGACCACTCATGTCTTGCATCCTTTTAAGCATTAAGCATCGACATTCATCAAAACCTGCACCCTAGGCTAAGGTGAAACATTTGTGCTCAGAGGAAAGTAGGGGTCATATGAAAAGGGCTTGTGTAGGATTAAATAAAGCATTTATTTTTATTTCTCAAATGATGCCAAATGCACCAACCAAAGTAGGACAATTTCTTACGTTGAATTAGTTCGGAGTACGGAAATGAATACGAGCAAAAAATAAGCTTTGACTAGCGTCATCATATTTCCCTTTGGGAGCAAAACATCTCATTCTGTCGCAGTACATTTACTTGATTAATTCAAGTCAACCCAAACTAACCAACACCTAATTTGCATAGCCTATGCACTAATGCACACTATTTAATAATCAGTTCAAAGCGAAATGCGGCAGCTGCACTCTCACCATTAACATAAATCATCTTAAGGCGACTTTTCTGACATGCTAATGAGCCATAAAATAACAGGAGAGGTGCTCGACGATTCTAAGCACGGCCGGAGAGCTAGAGGTCGACACTTCAGACTGCAGAATCATAAGGCAACTTTGAATTGCTTCACAAGACGGTTCTCTAACTTCTTGCCTTACATGCCAGGTAAGCGCTCAAACACCTATGCCACAGGTGATGATGCCTTACCCAAAACCTAACAGTGTATCATCTCAGCTCACACACACCTCGCCCACACCAATCAACAAGCAAATTGATCACCACATACGCAAGCCCGTCCAATCCTAACTTGCCTTTGTTTGCGAAGAAACACAAATAAATGACTAACAGCTTTTAATTTACCACTGATGGAAACTGTACAGAAAGACGCAGCATTGTCGAGACGTCATCGCAACTTAAAGGAGAGATATAGACATCGGGAGTGGTGATGATTAGAAATTTGGAGAGTTTTGAGCTGCTCTTCACTCGGGTGCTACCGGAAGACACGGTTGATTATTCTAGTGTCCCATTTCCCATCAAAGCACGATCTTCAGGCTCCACACCGACAAGTCGCCGTTATAACCCGCTTTGGATAGTGGATCTCACGTCTGCACTGATCCGCACTACTGACATTTGAACCTGCGAAACCATGACAAGAAACACGGACTAAGGAAAATCGCAGTAAATACGAAAGAAAATGAGGTCTAAAATGAGGTGCTGGTTCCCAATTTGTCAAAGGAATCATGATACAACGGTATAACGTGAAGTGGTAGGCGCTAGCTCACGTTATACCCTAAGCAGAATTCATTGATGAAGAATGCCACAGAACAGCAGCAGCGCCCATACAAAACGAGGTGCGGTGATGAACCGAGTTTCTTGTGAAGAAAGGCGTCCACACTCGTGGACGCGCGCACCGGCTGGAGACGTAAACATATTCGGCAATTAGACATTTGAGTTGAGTATACGCCTTCCGGTCGGTGGCAACCCTGTAAATGTTAGTTTTCAGCCCATTCACGCAGTAGCACTTCCTGACAACGTTTAGTAATGGGGTAAATCAAACAAAGGTCTCGAGAAACGCTCGCAACAAGGGCATCAAGGTGTTGATTATAGCATCCCCAACAGTCAGATGTTCCAACTAAGATGGAGCGATTTCAAAAAACCTACTCACATCAGGCAAGACCGTACAAACGTTCCAGTGCCACATATTGCTGAAGTGAAGCAGATGGAGGTAAGTAGGCGAGCAGGTCCATACACACTAAAATAACCATATTGCCTCACCCTCGCCTGTTTGTCTATTCAAACCTCTACCACTCAAGTTACCCACTCAACAGACAGGTGAATTAGGCGTTAGTAAAGAAACAGATGAAGCTTAATGCTTGCCAGTGCACATTCATCTGTGCCTCGAAAAACGTCCACCGACTATCAGCTATCAAGACCATTAATGCGGATGACCTAAGGAAGACGTCAATCCTGCACTTTTGCCCCTCTCCACCACATGTCAGCCAACTATTAGACCCAAGGCAAATCAACTAGAGTCAACGCTAATTACTACTACGACCAAAAGGGAAGAGGAGGGGGACTGCGCTGTAACTACTGCATTGCTACAGCAGGGAAAGCAAGCAAGTTGAGGTAATTAGTGCTTCGCCTTCGAAGTCATCACCGTGACATTACGCTTCAAGCAAACACTGCATTCACATGTATTTCGGAGACAGGCATCCCAGGACGCTTCTTCCGATAATGATTAGTGCGCCCAGTTTAGTGTCTTAGGCAGGAAACACTAAACAGCCAGATACATTCAAAGTTGCATCGTCAGCAAAAGGAGCCAACGAAATTACTTCATAATGAGGAAAGTCTAGATGCGCCTCAAGTGCGCACTAATCCACAACATGGTTCTCCGCAAATCCCCAAAACAATGCGAAGAGGTAAAGCAGCAGTAAGCTTCCTAACCACAAGTAGACCAATTAGCATATACTCATTCAATACAAGTGTGCACAGCGCCCATGCTACTGTTCCAACTTGGAATGGGGTACACTTATTTGAAGGCAATGCTTACAGTCCACTGCAGATGCTCACACTTGGTGTGACGCAGATTGCCACATCTTAACTATCAATGTCCAGTGCACTCAATCCGGTAACAACCAATTCAACATACTTTGTAATAAATACAAGCAACTTGTCCCAATCAAACTTTGAAAGCACATGCATAGTCATTGGATCCTGGCAAATACAATCGTTCCCCTTTGGGCTAGAATGACAGCACAAGTAATAGGCGAACATACGCTATCTATCCTTCAAGACGGCAAACCAAACAAGGTGCACGAAATGGACAAATCCAGTGATTGGTATGACTTCATATCAATGGGCACAAGTCAGGACTGCCAATACTTAATTTAGACCGATATCGAATTAAAGAAACTCGACAATTCATGGCATTAAACAAGTGGGACATGTGGAACACTGGAAAGTAAGAAGAGTCAGAGCTAGCCCTGAACCAACGTTGAATTCACATTCAACAGACAGTGTCTGCAGCTGATACAGAACACAGCACTTTGCAGTCAGGCCTCACACCGCATCAAAGCAGGTAAACAGCAAATAGAGACTTTTCAAATGTGCATTTATACGCACCTATGAATTGGCGGGTTCCTTCCTCCACCTATCCATATTCACTGCACCCTCTGACGTTGCGCTTGTTGCCTGCCACGCCACAACGCAGAGGTAACTGCACAACACCGCTTGCATCCTTCTCTGCAGACTTCCAACAGTTTTGGCAATAACTCATCAGCGAACGCTGACTGTCAAAACGCCCATCAGCAGCGGCACAGCTCCAACGAAATACTCGTCTCTTGCAGGCTCGGGGGGAACATGGATGGCATGCTAATTCATTTGTTCAGTCGTCATCATTTTCGCAGCAGAATTCAAGATTTGCATCCGCCCCTCAGCTACGCCAACAAATGTTCGATTCAAATAACATCCTTATATCTGCAGGAACAAGCTGAGACTTAAATAAGTCATGTCGATCAAACCAGTGGATGGACGTTTAGTGTGACGACGGTGTAAACTGTAAGTTGACATCCCTTCGAAGCAGAATTCTTACGAACTTGGCCCAAGCTTATTCAGATCGCGCCTGCCAAAGCTGCAGAAGACCACATTCTGTTTGACAATGAAGGAAAAACACTCAAGCATCCCTTTAGGAAGTGTTGCGCCTTTATCCGCGTCCAATTAGCACGACAGATCCCAACGATATGGTTGTTACAACACCTTGGGGAAATGCAGCTGTCGCACTGAATTTGGGAGAGAAGGCCTCGAGAAAAGGACGCAAGGCTAGTTTGTCAAAGTACAACATAGATCATGCCGACTTATGGGCCTAAAAACACACTCGTATAACCGCACAGTAGAGAACAGTATGGAGGTCAAACGTCAAATTCATCACTTCTTGTAAACTTTTAGTGCTCATTAGATGCACCACGACCGACAAGGGCATTCCTGTCGCCGTTGAATTCCGAACCATCATTGATGCCGAGTCAAGCCTGCAACTTTACGGTTCTCTTCCATTCTTCGGCCAAAGGAGCCTATTTGGCCAAAATACTACCGTAAACAAAATACGCAACGTACCCACCACATCGGCAGACAATATACAAAATACAATTAATGACCTTGAAACTGCCATAACAGATGAAAAACTGCTGATCAAATACCTTTCTAATTTTAGGATTGCTAAGTAGCAATAAAAAGCCAAATTCTGTTTTAAAACGATGGCATAAATGACTTATGTAAGCGCATAAATATCAACTGCAGTTCATCGTTAAAAATGGAACTATACAATTTATATGTGTCTATAAAAATTTGCAGACGATTAAATAAGAGATTAAACACCACGCGATTGATTAGTAAATGCGTTAGGAAAAATTATAGTCAAACATGCTGCTATGCATACGACAATTGAAACCCTACCTTGAGCAGGCTGGTAGTTCTGTTACCAAATTGGAAGTAGAATAGTGAAATGTCGATGTAGTACTTTGTTTGCTTGTACTACTGGTTTGAGTCAGGGTCACAGGGGTAGCAATCCTGCTCTAGCTGCGTAGGCTGGCCATTGGGCCATGCCAGCCGCTTATTTCCTTCTGCCTGTTGAATATATATAAAAATATATATATATATTCTACCCTAGTATTCTGCCTTCTTTTGCCTTCGAGGGAGCCTCGGGACGCTACAGTCGGCTTCGGTGAAATCGACACTTATCATATATGAGGTCTAAATTTCCTTCCGGCCTCTCGCACCAAGAATGCATCTGAAGCGGCATAGATTTACACAATGAGTAAAAATATGGTGTGCCGAGATTCCCTTAAGGGTAAAAGAGGACAAAATATCAGGTCAATATAAATATATATATACATATATATATATATATGTAGTACATTGTTTGTTGAAACGACCGGTTTCGGTCGAGGTCACAGAGGTGGCCGTACGGCCCTAGTTGCGTAGGCTGGCCGCTGGGCCATGCCAGCGGCTTGTTTCCCTCTGCCCGTTGAATACATGCATTCCACCCTAGCATTCTGCCTTCTTTTGTCTTTGAGGGAGCCTCGGGATGCTACATATAAATTTGATAGACAAAGGGAACGAGGCTGTTGGCATGGCCACCTATGTAACCGAAATCGGAATCGGCAGTCATGATTAACAAAGCATTGTAAATGATGCGACGCCCTAAAATCCCTTAAACCAATAGGTTAGGACCAAGAGATTTCTGTGATAGCGGGTAGTTGCCCTTCAGTCATTAGTGCACAAACCTCAATTTCGTATCTGATCGATGAGGCGCCCTTGTAGATTAATGGTTAAAACAGGGTAGTGTGGTGTGGACAAGTCAGTCACTAGGTGATAGAACGTTTATCACGCAGACCAACTCCTTACCCCAAAGGTGATGATCGTTGCAGTGCAGCTGAAGTGGGTAAATCGGCCTGAATTTGTGTACTAACTCCCCATCTCGAGAGACATTATTCCTGAAATTGCGAATCATGGGGGAAAGTCGCGAATGTGTGCATGTAAAGCCACAATTTTTCTTGCGTTCTTCTTTCGGACGCAGTACACACTCTGCAGCATTGTTGGCATCGAGGGACACCCTCCTTTTACCACCTGTAAGCCTCCCTCTTGCTTCACCGAAATCGTACTCCTACCTGCAATCTATGGCGACTGGAATGCTCTGAATGCAAAGCAGGTAGCGTCATCTTGACATTGGATGCAGAAGTGATTGCACTCCTGAAATGTATCAAAAACTTACCTTTATTCGTCTGCCGAATTTCTCCTGTGTTTTAAAAGGCATCTTTGGCAGAAAATGTTGGGTTTCGAGTCAAAAAGGAGTTATTTCTGAAAGGGAGGAGCACATCAAAACATTTCTTCATGGCATTCTATGGCGCGCATCGCGCGTTGTGTCGATGGAGAGAAGACGGATGTGCCAGCGCACACGGCAGCTGGAAAGGCTGGAGATGAGGGCGAGGAGAAGAAGGGATGGCTGGAGGAAAAGCAGTCAGGTGATTATAGCATCACCTTAGCAAAATGGAACTGTCTGCAGTGCCACCACTCGCGTTCCTGACAGTCGATCGGAACTGATGTGAAGGATACTGACATGTTCTATAGGCTGCTGAGTAATGTATGGTGGCAACAGGAAAGATTACTTTGGAGCAATAATTTGTCAAACGCAAAAAAATGCCGAACTTTGCCTCTCGGACGGTAATGGTCATGTCTTTGGTAGTCGGCGGCTGTCATCACTTCTAACAAGCCTATGCCCCGAAAAGGCAACAAATCACTGCAAAATTGGCATTTCTTTAGACTTTAGGTCAATTCTGCCTCCAAAAATTTATGCCAAAGACGAGAACCTCATTGAGACAGATCATACTATTCTTTAGCAATAAACCTATTTATGCTGGCTGCATCAAGCGTTGGACGGATGCCACCACAACACGCATTCCCCAAAATTTATGCAGCTCACAAGGCAATGCAAATACAGGCTCTCCTCCGTTCGCCTCTGCCACTTCGCATTCTGTTATCCTGAATTTAAATCGAGGGGGAGAACTATGTAACCCCAACTGACGATTCTAGCGATTTGTGTATGTTGGGTTAAAGGGAATGCATTCACCTTAATTACGGCACCAATGCACAATCGCGCGCTACGGTCGATAGTCCGCACCAGCACGATCGCAGAGGCTTACGGTGGCTTTGACACTTGTGCAACTTTATCTTAAATCATCTCTCTAGCCAGATGGTTTGCTTCTAGCAAAGGGGGTAGTATGTGCCTGGGTGGTTAATAGATGGGTCTAGCTTCACCGCTACTTATCGTATGCTTCACAAAACTTGCCCGACCCATTTAGCGCTTTACCATGATAACATGCTTGCTTACTTGCCCAACAACTCGCAATGCGTTTTCTCTTGTTATCGGCTGTGTGTATGTCTACTTAAGTTGATTAGGAGTATGGCTGCATCCTTATAGAGGGCACTACGGGTGTTAGCTGCCTGCGATCTGGATTGCCCCTTGTCAGCACGGTAGGCTACCATCCTCTAAGAGCAATAAGTGAATGCTGTGACGCGATGGTTGATACTATGTTAACAGAACAATGTGTTCTCCCAATCCGGTGATTCGATCACTGCCTTGATTCTAATCAAGCCAGTTGTCTGACGTAGACACATTGAAGGCCCCGATTACACGCATAGATGCTAAAAGTGGAAATCACATGGCAAGATTGGGTTGATGCTGTTGAGCGGAAAAATGGACGCCACACCTAAAATATATTCCGAAGCGATGAACTTGCAAAGGTTTGCAGTCTAATGTACACCGAATGTGTGGCGCTAATTAACAAAGTGGCAGCCCAAAACACATTTCGCAAAGCTGAGTACGTGGCCCATTTGAACGAAGACAAGAGTAGGTACAGCAGGACACCGATCAGACTCAATACGCTTCTAAAACATTTGAAGTTGGATGCTGATGAGCTCAAAATTAGCCTTAAACCCTTTCGATTCAGACTGAAATTGAATCCAGATTTCTAGGAAACCGCATATGTATAAAGGTTCACACAGCTCCCTTGAGCGGACAAATTGTCGTCATCAACACAGACAACTTGGCATGATTCTTTCTTCACGTATCCACAGTCTTCGAATGCGCCGGTGGTTGGTCTATTCTACCTACCAAGGCATAAAGGTAAAAAACACTGCGTCGCAACGCACTTAACAGGCTTCATCAGTTTCAGCGAAAATCCCTTAGAAAACATTGATCGCTACAATGTCTTTCAGCAAATGCACAGTCTTGAGTAAATACATGTCCTTTGCAACCTCGGAGAGGCTGTGGCTGGTGTACTGATACACGTGCTTCTTTAAAGCCAACCTCTGAGGTAGAACCTCGGCTTCTACCCTGCCGTCACCTGTGCCAGCAACACCCAACCCCAAATAACATCCGCGTTGCTGTTAAGACAAATGCGATGCTAACGTTATTGGTGGCAGAGCTTGCAAGGCAGATGCTAGCTCTATTGCATGTATTGGGCAGTCGTAAGTGTCAACGTGTGCCGTTACTCGCCTTCTAGTGTCCTTTTTCATATGCAGTGTTTACTCTGTCGGCATCTGGGAATTTGACACCAGTTGATATATAAGCTGTAGCCTTGTACTCGTGGGTGTCACATCCCAAGCTTAATTTCCTGTGTTTGAATAAATTGGCTTTGTAATGTCTCCTAGAAGTCGAGACCGAGTGCATCTAGAATATCCTACCTGTCCATTGTCATGCAGAAGTCGGGTAATTTAAGCATCTTTAAGACCTGAGCATTTAGCGCCGTTCAGCTAAAGGCTGGATTTAGAAATCAGAATATATTTGGCTATAAACGGACACTGGCGCTAAGTGAAGAATCTACCGACGGATGAAGTCCGAGGTGACTGAACAGCGTCTTCTGCTATCGCAACCTCTGTCTAGGCTACCATTGCAGAACAGTCTTCTGTAACCAGAATATATCGGCTTGCTCTGTTGGTGGGTTGAAAAAGGTTTTAAGCGCACAGAATTTTACTTTAGGACCATAGGACATTGTTTTCCCTTAAGAGCCTAAATGAGTTAGACTTTTGTGACTTGCAAGCCTAGACTTCTGGGCAATGAACTTTACTAACATTGAAGTTTGTTTCTATGTTGGTATACGGTGTGTCTATCCGGTGCGTTCTTAGCCGTAATTTTGGTAATCGCGGATTCGTAAATAACCTGACATACTGTTTGTCAGCAGGACACGCTCGCTCAATGCTTCAATTCGTCTGTCGGAGTCTGTCAATGCCCTCACACTGGCTAGAAATTAAATAGCAAGATGAAGTCAACTGATGTCATATTAAAACAGCTAAAGCATCTGAGACTGGCTGCGGATTCATTTTTTGCCATGGGCTACTCTCAATGGTCAGCAAATAACAGAACCTTAAAAGCGATTGCCAAGGCTAAAAAGTTGTATGCTACTTACCACCTTCTTTGGCGGATCAAAGAACTCAATCCATCATGTGGCAAGGTAACGCTGCAAGCGTTAAATGCTCAGTGGCGCACGTGCCAAGTTTTCTGTTTCATAATTGCATCAGGTTTTACCATGTTACGATTAGATGTGAAGGTCCAAGACGGTTAGATGAATGATCCAATGGACAGCACCTGGAGACGTTAGTCATTAAGCCGGGATCTGGCTTGGTAACTGACTTTCTTATTTGTTTTGGTATTTCACGGGTATGCCAGAAAATCGTCACAAATAACTTGGGCAACACCACACATTTCTCCTCGCATGATCCCATTGCCACCATGCCACGTAACTAGCAGCTTGCAGCTTGACTCACCACTTGCACAGCACACATTATTTTTAGGCACTGAACAATGCTTACCACTGAAATTTGCTGCTCAATGCTTGAAGCAATACGCTGACTTGCCGTCGATTAATCTTAATTCCCCTTCATTTACCACCCGGGTTGAACGGCTGATCCGTCATGTCTCAACTGCCTACCTCGGTAGTACTCCGGGAAGCATCTCTATGGTGCAGTTTGGAGATGAACAACCACTGTTTGCTAGTAAGTCAACATGAAGCCTGAACTGAAACTTTCACTTACGAGGCCCAAACTCTTCTGCTCTATAAGTCGGCGTAGTAAGTAACGCATCACACTCCATGTGCATGTAGTTTCCGTGTGCACCCAAAAATGATTTCTAACTTGTGCCGCGTGCCATTTTAAGGGAATGGAATGAGCTGCTCTCTTATTGATCCTCTTTTGGCCTCGGTCTTAACGATTTCCACAGATTATTGCACCAAGACGGCCCGCCCTCTGACTACATCAACTCGAAGATCAGCAGGAGTAACCTCAGTCATGCGCAAGCATGGGTGAACCACCGAACTTAAAAAACGTGAAGCGGATTTGTCAACAAACCTTCCTTTAGTTGGTCGGCTCCTTTCTTCACAGGCGTATCGTCTACCAGCCATGCAAAATCCACTTTAATGCCGTGGCACGGGCTCCATCCTCATCACTTCTAGTCCACAACCCTGTCACACGTAGGTAGCATTTTGTGCAAAATCCCGGTGAAATGCTAAGAATAATGAGAAAGTAGAATAGTGGTGACTGGATTCTAAACTGCGCGCCTTTGGATGGGTGCATAAAGCCATGCAGTCACGATATTTCTGATTTCCGCGACTTGCTGAGTTTGTGATATAACCGATGCTTCAAAGCCAAAAAACTGCAACAAGTAAATAAAGCACGCAAAAAAAAGCAAATTTGTGCATAGTATTGGACCTGAATACTCAATTCAACATAGTCCTTTAAGTCTAACGTTTAAATTGCTTCGATAATGGCACGTGCCCATCAAAAACATCAATGAAATTTACTAGCGAAAAGAAGTGACAGCACGAGAAAAGCAACGCTTACTCAAAGCAAACCAAAATATGATAACACACATGAAGTCGTTGCAAAAAACACCAAAAATGGCAGCTAAAAGCCCGTATGGAACAAACGCAAGCAGAGGAGGAACGTAATACGGATAAAACTGCGCCCATAAGCATTAACGATTTCCAACTCGACCACTTATGCAAGCACAAACCTGGCCCGACGTAGCTTTACTTCGATGATTGCACAAGATTCGGTGCTTTCTACGTGATATGTTAGCTGGCGTTGGCGTCGCTTCGCATTTTCCACCCTCTCCCTCCTCCATCACTCACTCCCATATCACACTCTCCTTCACTACCTCCATTCCTCCTTTCACTTGATGCGCTCGTGCGCGCGCGTTCCCCACCACATCCTGTCCACCATCTTCTTCCTTCACTCTCCCTCCTTGCCACACCACAAGGCGAGGTCACCACCCATTCGTCTACCAGCCATCCATCCACCCACCCATCCACCAGACTCCATCCCTTCACCATTCCATTTACTATTCGCCTTCATGCATCCTCCACCTCACTCTCCTCTTCGTCATCCCGATGAGCGCACATGCCAGTGCAAAGATATGTGCAATGCCTGCCGAGCATAGCGGCGGTCGATCATTTGCACATTGGAATGGAAATAAGGATGTTGTGCAGCGAAGAGGAGTGGTTGCGATGGTGCAAGGTGAGGTGGATCGCAGTGCACTGCGAACCGGTAGGTAGCTGAGTACGAGGATAGGGGGCGGGCTATGTCAGAAGTTGCAATCCTTTGTGGTTATTTTCGCGGTACTTGGACTGATATGTGCTTTAAGCAGCATTTTCGGAGCAGTACTAGATGTGTTTTGGAAATGTAGTGTTGGTCTCAGATTGCCATCTGTTGGGACGTTTTTGGCCTCGATTTGCATGCATTTCCTGTTCTTGCTATTTGGCTCCGTTAGCGATAGAGCTGGTGTTTTTGATGTTGCGTGAGAATCTATTCACTGTTGGGGTGGGCTGATAAATATTTTGTGGATGCTGATGCTTTTTTGGTTGATGAGCACTGCTGGTGACCACCACAATTCTACACATCAGACTATCAATGCTATTTCACCCATCTCTAATCACCCCCCCTTTGCTTCAACGCTTTGTGACCTCACTATTCCACACACCCGGTCTCCACTCACTGTAAACTTTCGTAATTCTTGCGATGGTGAACAGTAATTCACCACGCTACAGTGCATCGTCTCATTCCCCATCACCTAATCAACGGTTGATGCGACTCCATAAGTCTCAAGAAAGCAGGCAGACTTCTTCTCCGCAACCGCATTTAATGGACTCGGTCAATTACATGAAGTCCGACCCCCGTTTCACCTTTAAAAAAGCAAAATTGAACAGAAGATGATAACGCACAATAGTGGTCACCTAGCACAGACGGTGATAGACGACAAGAATTGACTCAAAACAATGATTTCAAGTGATTTAAACAGAATTTTGATCTGCTGGCAACAACAATTACCTGGTGAATGAGGCAGGGTTTCGTAGTTATCATGGTCAGCTAGTGGGATGAAGTGCACAGTGTTCTCTGACGAGCTCTGAATTTCCACTGCAAAATGAAAACTTCCTGGTGCTAGCCAATGATATTTACATATCTAAGATAAAAATCCGGGTTTCATCATGCAGCGTGTGTTAATCCTATCGTGATATGGGGTCAAAATATGGGCAAATAATGCAACAGAATTCAAGGATGACGGTGTTTACCTGTCGCCAGTATGCTAATGTTTTTAAAAAGGGTTAATGTGTGCAAACGCGTCTTTCTATTTCCAATGCAGTGGTTGTGGCGGGGCTGCTATAAAATAACCGTTGGTGAATAGATCAAGATACTGTTCAGAACACGTCGATTTGATGTCGCTTCATGGTCGCTTTAAATGAGGGTTGATATGACGTCCTGAATGATTCTGTTTCGGATAGGAATTTTGCTAGCCACTAACAGTTGCCCTCCTCTCACGACTTCTACAGACTTCACTCTTCACTTTTATGCTGGATTGATAATGAGATGGAGGAGAGCGGAATTAAGATGTAGCGTAATAATATTAATAGCTGCAAGACTCATGCAAAGCCAACTCAATCACGCTATTAGTGACCAACGTCCCTGGGAGTCCATATTGGCCAAAGACATGGCACAGCACTTGTAGTGACTCGGCGGTAACAGAAGGGAACACATGTGTTATTTCCAGTCACTTTGGTACGACACCTACTGAAGTGGGGCAGGCACATTACTACGTGAACCGGTAAAGTCGAGATGCCATTGTGACCAACACTTCTCTGATTGACGCCAAAGAGCTGATGCAAATTCCCAAAGACTCTTCGCCACTCATTATCATCGCTAGCAGCATTAGACCAGGCCGTTATTATTTTCATCCATTGGTGATCATTAAGCAAACTTCAAGCTGTAGACTTTATTTATGCAGCTGATGTCAAGGTAACGTAAACAAAAAAGGAAAGGTGCCCTCAAACACAGTTGTCTATGCTAAATTATTCGAGCGCCAAAATCTCATTTGAAGTAGTGATTAAAAGTTGTTGTTGATGCTGAGCAAGCGAGGTATTAACCTTTTTAAAAGCATTGGCTGCGTTTGCGCATTGCTGGCTATTGTAGCCTCCGAAACTTTAGCAGGTATTATCGAGAGGATAAGTAAAACTTGGCTAAATCAGGAGAATAGGCACGATTTAGTAATGGCTGCCGAATGTTCGGGGACGCGACAGTGTAATACACCTGAGCCCAGTCGATCTTGATTGGCAGGTCGTGCAGATGTCTTAGCCCATTAAAAGTGGTCAGAACCAAGTAGGGTCTTTTTCTCGTGATTTATTGCTCTGAAGGGAAGCCTTTGTCGTGGGAGGATACACTTCTCGTAGTCCATCTCTCAAACAGTGACGGATTGAGCAATGCGATGGATGGATGAGGTGCCAAGTCGCCACGGTCCCAGTTTCCAGGGTGCTAATCGATGTTGATATCGGTACGACCATTTATGATGCACTAAGGCCGTCGGTTCCCGTGGATGTAGTGAAGAATACAGCTTGGCGAAGTGCCAGTCCCCCTCCGACTCATCACCTGATTTTCATATTATTAATTGCTACATCAAAGCTGGTGTGCATAGTCTTTGACCCTATTAAGCTCACTTCCAAATAGCAAAAGTAGAGGACACAAATGCAGTTATCCTTATCAATGACAGTTAAGAGTGAGTGGAAGAAAGGGCCGTTTGTGCTGCTGGATGTGATATAAATCGAAGTGCCAAAGAAGAATCCAAAATACTTCGAATCACCAGGGACCAATTGAGCATTTACTACACAAGTGTAAATTAGCATATCTAACACAAAACGTCAGTAATAGCCTTAGAAGTCTAACGAGCGATTCATGTTTGCAAAACGTAACCAGCGGTCTTTTGTTTCATGTTGGACTTTTGGGCTTCAAATGTCCCTGTTGCACCACATCACATCAGGTTGCTCCTCTCAAAGTTGTTGCCACTAGCACTGCCTGTTTGCCCATGCCTCCTCTTAATCTGCAGCGAGCTGTAGTGAACATAAGATAAATGTTATATTTCCTCATACCTTTTGGTTTCGACTCTCTCACGACTATTCATCATGCAACAGGATCATGAACACTTCTGAACATTATTAACACGTCAGTGCTTGCGACTGCTTTGCATCCCACAGCGGTGACACGTCCACCTTGCATAATTCCCAATTCAACCCACTCAAGCGCTAAGCATGCTGCTTCCCTACTTAACAACACATTCCACTATCCATCACATTCGAATAGCTGGTAGTTAAATTTCTATCCCTGAAATGCTTTTTGAACTTTTACCATCAGGGACGAAGTGGGATTCTCGGGTCTGACGCGCCTCACCCGCCTGGATTATTCGAATAAAACTGCACTCAACTCATTTTATTTGTGTTTCGGCTGTCAGCAATCTACATGTACGTACGTAGCCTCTGCAAAATAAAATCCAGAACATGAGAGCACACGAGGCACGAATGCCATCTTTACGGCTAGCATAAAATACGCAAGGTATGAGCGCCAGATCCAAGTCTATCGTGTGAAATCTTGCACAAGTACAACCATACTGTTGAAAACTATGGTGGATAGATGCAAAGGTGGGAGAATAGGAAATAATTTGATCATTCGACACTAGATCGAAATGTGAGCGGCAGAATGTTGGGACGCTATGTGATCAGTTAAGCAGGTGCAATCTCTGAGTTGATTTATATCAGGATTTGAGAGTTCCACAAACGAAGAAACGAGTAAAAGTTGGTTGGTAATCTGTTTGTGTGGATGCACACGTAGGACGGAAACTTTGCTCATTGTTGCCGTGGTCGCTATGCCTAGCAGTGTACGGTCAATTTTTCCATGGGATACTACACACTTCCTTGAATTCTGCCTTACAATTAGTGTAATTATTCGAGTTGGGGATTCTAATTTGCATTCCATCATCTTGCAAGGAAGTCTTTACCACATCACCGAAATACTCGGCTGACACAACTTGCCCCTGCGATTGCACCTGCAAATGTGCTTCGACCGACGCATAAAAATAACACTGACCATAATCCGAAGTGACTAGGATGGACTTAGTGCAGACTTGAGAAAACCTGGAACTAGTTGCAATGACCACCACTTGGAGTGCAAGTTGGCTGTATTAGCACTACTGATATGGCTCAACACAGCAATAATATCAGTTGACATTTGTATTCGTATGAAATTGCAACCGCTCTACGCATCGACGTTATTGAGAGACCTACCTACTGATCATTACTTCCATCACAACAACGACAAACGAGTGATAGGTGAGAAGACTTTGGCGTAGGGCCCAATAATGAAGTGTTGAAGAACGTTAAAGGTGAGGCGGCAAGAATGTCGGATCGCAGGGAGGGTCAATCCACCCTAGTAGACAATGTGCGCGAAGTAGCCCATCCCCTAAGCCGACGTGCACACGTGGCTTTACAAGCGCACGTAAACTCCCATCGCTCTCAGCAATGCAACCCTGTGTGTGCGTGTGTGTACAACAATTTCCGCTGACTCGCAGAGTGGCAGCGGCTTTTGCCGTCAAAGTGAAACTGTGCATGTGAAAGCGCATGAGCATATCGACCTAGACACTGGACTATTTCGCAAACATTACACACTTGCGTCCTTCATGTTAAATTAGCCATCCACCATCTTGCTCAGTACCATATTCATGCACTTGCAGCACAAATTGCGCTGCATTGCAGAGAGCAAGAGACGGTCTACTTCGACTCACATCAGTTGCTCACTCTTGTGGAAGTGACCCGCTGCTTTTGCTAACTCAGGTCAACCTTCCTCTTCCCATTTATCACCCCACATCGCTCTTCCACTGGCTGCTGCACCAACTTTTGGCCACTAGATGCATCGAAGCCGTCCCATTTGTCATTTATCATGCCAAATTCTCGCTTTACAAACAAAGGACATGATTAGCGGTCCACATTACATGATGTGAACTGTAGTACCTATATTGACTAAGTTAAAGTAGGTCTACCTGCCTGTCTGGAGCACGGAAATAGCGTCATGAGCTGGGTAAAACAGGGAGTGGAAATCGGCTTCTCCTAATCGTAAAGAATGTTCAGCCCTTAAACGTCCGAAAGAGTCAGCAGTATTTTGTTCTAAATAGTGGAGCATGGCCTCCATCAGGACAATTTTCCATCCATCAAACAAATGAAATTGACAGTGATGACGAACAATTTAGTTTTAATGCCTGAGCTAAGTACCACTAGTTGATGTTGATTTGAATAAGGAATAGACGATATAAATGTTTCTACATTAAAACCCACAGAGCAATCACGAGTAACGACAGCCCGCTAATCCATCCAGGTGATTATGATTCCAACTCAGGTTGAATAGTCGTGACACAGGCCAATTCGGTGTGTGTGTGTGTGAGGAATTGTGGCATCGCTCACATGCTTACTTTTGCCCGTTCATAGAACACTTGGAAGCATGAGCAAACAGCACCAACTTTAGAAAGAGCAAATCCAAGCCTGCTTACTCTCCTTTCACCCACTCACTAATTCATTCACATTCATCCATGTTAGTCGGCAAGTTGAAAGCTCCTTACTGACAATTAGTTCAATTCATTCGCGCATACCACTTGTTTCTTCTCAGTAACAATCAGATATTGCGCAAATTTACGCAGCAGTATGCACGACGTGGCAAGCATTCACTCAGCCCTCAACAAGTTGGAAGCCAGCAGCAATGACGACCTCACAATTGCACAATGTAGCCTAATCGGTACCATCCGGTAACATTAGGAAACGCGTTAAGCTTACTCGGCAATCAGGCCAGTTCCAAGACTCATCTCATGCAAAAGTTAACGTGATTGAGGATCATATCCACCGATCTTAGTCCCAATGTCGATGGCTGCCGGCTGATAAGGTGCCTTCTGTGTGTTCTGTAACGTGAAGTGGATGTAGTACCCGATGGTGAGGTGGTGCATTGTAGAAAGTGGGAAGAACAAAGCTATCGTGAGGAGGAAAAAGCGTTGAACTACAAAACAGGCACAGTCCATTCGCGATTAGGCAGTGAAATCAATGCTAAGCAGCCCTTTTCTTAAGCCGGTGTGTGGATATGCCTTTACAAGCACGCTCAAACACCTGTTGCTCTCGGCGACTCAACTGTGGGAGTTCATGTCACTCTGCACTTAGGGTAAGTGGCAAATTGTGGGCGTCTGTGAATTTCGATCTCCACTGGCCTACTGCGTCCATGCAGAATCACCATTATCAAGGAAGTGAAGCTGTAATAGCTTAGGACAACACCGACTTAATAGTTGTGACCAAACGAATGACTGGCTGACTAGTTGGTGCAAGTGAGTTGAGTAATGACGCATCTAAATGTGAGCAGCAGGTCAGGACACTGCTTTGACAAATCTATTTTGATCACACCACCCACACATCTGTGCTAATTTGTCACCGACATGACTGAACCCTACAGACTTCAATGCTTTTGTTGTCCATGCTGGAATCGACATCGGAGTTCTTGGTCCAAGTACTGCTTCAACATGTTGTTGTGTCGGGATCGATCCCTCATTTTTTCAATCTGGTATCGTCGTTTTGCAGAGCTGAAATGCCCGTTCTATCACCTGAATGAATTAAGATGCTCAAAGCAATCCACGCCAGTAGAGGCTCAAAGATGGCTTTAATAGATTCCATTAATCCACCACGGCATTCAAAACATTTGTTCTTGTAGCAAAAAACAATGAAAGTTCTGGCTAACGAACACATGAATAATAGTTGCCCCTCCAGTAGAGAGCAACTATGTTAGCATCGCTGGAACAGGTGGACGGTGAGTGTAAGGATATTTTTGGCTACCGGGCCTATTTCCATTGCTAGGTATAAAGTTTCAGTAACTTGTAGACGACGACCCATCAAAGTGACAGGGTTAGCAAAATTACGTGGCTAGAAATGCTATGTGCAAATTTGGAAACAAATCAACTGTAAATGCGGCCACAATTTGGTTCTACTTGGCCGCAGCCTACTAATACATGACCAACTCTGGAAAAAGTAGGAACAGTCATCACGTGTTTTGGTGCAAGTGCGTTTGAAGAAGGGAAACATTGGGTCAACTTATGAAAGTTGTTGGGACTAAAGAAGAAGGGAGGCGAGCTATCGGACAATGGCTGCAGTTACATCCACAGCAATAAAATCATTCTTGTCCTCGGCTACACAACGGTGTCTAAAGCATCTCACTGGAAGTCGGATTTCTCCTTGGCACACAAATTTTTCGCATGACTTTGACGCATACGCATTTCTGAATAAAAGTTTTAAAGCAGGGACAACGGGAGGGCCAATCACTACATTACACGGGGTGTAGGACTCTAGTGCAATATTTTTGCACAATGTTTGATTTGCTTGATGGAGTTGTTAAGGACAATAATTTTTGGTGCGGTTGCAGAATACCCACTCGTGCTCTCTCCGTTTCGACGCTACTGGGCTATGTAAAGCAGGAACTTAATGTGGATCAGGACACAAAAATATAATAAATCGTGCTAAATTGATTTCCATCATAGTGAGACACAAGAGTGTTGTTAAGGTCAAGTAAGTGGCAGCGTGGAAAACAGTAGTGCGAATAAAAAGATGCATTGGAAGGAGTTGAAGGAAAACCAGTCGCATAAGGCATTGCGTCAGAAAACAAAAGCAAAAATTAGATTCCGTGTAATTTAAGGTTGTTATATCGCTATGAGCAATGATGAGGTGCTGCAGGATTGAATGCCGTTAAATTGGCAAATTATACAAATACGATCCACTGCGTCGGAATGCATTTTGCCCTATCAATGAGAAGCAGCGGGGTACGCGATTGTCCTATGACCCATTTTCAAATTTAAAGGCCTGAAACTAATAAAAATACTGGATGATTTTGAGTATTTGAAATCAAAGTATCCATTGCACACTTCTAAGCGTTTTCCCGAATCATGTGACGGACTTTATTTTGGGCAGTAGGATGGGACCGCAGATAGAATAGAAGCCGATTAATGAGAGTAGCGCCTATATATTTATCAAACACCATTAGCACGGCGTCTCTACAACCTTGATTTTGATTCGAATGCCAACACAAACAACTGATTATGGATTTCAAACAAAACATTTATGTAAGGTACGCACTGTACAGGATTTCCTTTAGTCTTCCTCCCTTTTCTGCGATGATTGCTAACGCAAGAAAATTGAATGTTCTGGGACATCCTTATTGGCTTAGACAAGTGGTGGGTTGATGGCGTATTGATGGATGGTTATGGAATGGAGTCTGTCGGCACCATAGGATCAACTTGCTCTGTGAGGACGATCTTCGAGTGTTGTTTACCCCTTTCGCCTATATGTGTTCAAAAGACCATAAATATTACACGTGGTGCCTGTGGGCATAGAATGCCCGTGATTCGAAGAATTTTACATTGAATACAAAAATTTAAGCCGCTAAGTAGCATATATTAGCTACGTCAAAAGGTAAAGCCAATAAAAAGCAGAAAGTTGTTAGAAATTACAGATTTGAGATAGGCTTTGCCAATATTAATCTGCGTCCTCACTGTAGGTTTATTTTGATGGCGAAGAGTCGCAAAGGGAGTGAGAAAGATGAAACGCATGATGCGACACAGGTCATCCTTAGCGGGCCAGTCGTACTGGTCTTCAGCCCATGCACCCCCTAATGGGAGCCTTATTTATAAAGATACGAAGGTGGTTTTCATTGTAGCAATCTTGCCTATGGATATTCAATTTGTCAATAAGATGTGACAATTCTACTCACCTACTTGGCAAACACATGCAGCTTCCGGTTGACCTTGACCATCTGGCGGTTCTCACCATAATTCAAGCCTTAATTCTAATTTAAAGTCGAATGCATGACCATGCTCTAATCCATTCGACTTAGTTCATGGCAGATCCGATGACATAGAGGGCGGCATTTTTATTTGCGCTCCTCAATGTGCATCCAAAACTCGACGCCTACTGCGCGTTTCTGCCATTACCGCACACATTCCTCCTTCCCTTTAAACGACAACATTTCCATTTACAATTCTCTTTAGGCAAGTTTGCTTGAACCGCAAAGAATTCGTTTCGATCCTTTTATTACTCTTTCAGTCCTCGATAATTCGTACTATGGACTTACAAGGGAAGGCCTTTCTTTATAAACTCTCTCATTAGTTGTAAGGAGAGTTAATAATCCCCGTGAATTTTGTTCATTCTGCTACTTTGCACAGCACATTGAAAGAGCTTCCTGCCCCGACTTACTCAGGCGAAGGTTCGCCATTAGCCTGATGGATCGCACTCGGCCAAAAGTCTAGCGTATATTATATGCACAAACTTGAGAATTGGGACCTGGACTTTAGTATCTGGAGGTCTGAGGCTATCATTAATTGGTCCGAACGTTGTTTGCTATTCAGCCAATCGACCTGGTCGATTACTTAAAATGGGAACATTGCTGTCTGACCGGCTTTTGTATTGACAGCTCCACAACTGTATGCATTTGTATCCTCCGCAGTGGTAAGTTGTACTTTGTCGCCCTCTGCATTCGTGGTTACGATGTGCTTTATAATAGCAAGGGTTTCGCATTGTTTGCCATCACTTTAGTTATTGGCTCTGACTCAATAAAAGAGGATTTTGTCACACCGTCACTGTACGAAACTTCGTGTAATGCTTTAAATCACTCGTAGACCATCCACACAAATGTCCTAGACGTAGGTTGATCTCCAGTGCATAGATGCGTCATCCTTTCGAGAAGTTAATTGATGCCATTTGCGACAGCTAACTATAAAAAGATGTCACTGCAGTTCCATTATTATGTTATGATTGTTAACTTGAATTCGCGATCGTGGACGTTGTTGAAAGCTGATTAACTGTGCAATTTGATGAACATTGCACACAGATTATAAAATTAAAGCGGTGGAGCCGCTTTTAATCGGTTATAACTCACTAAACAATTGATGCTCACTTGTTCAATCAACGTTTAATAAAACTCCACGGCATGTCCTTTAAGCCCGCGCTCATGTCAGTGAAGAGCAAAATGAGGGTCCGCAGTGGTTGTTGGTCTATTAACGGTGACTTTGCCGACCGACATGCATGGGCCACGCCAATCGTCACACCCCACCTACACGGCTATGTGCTGGCGAAAGCGGGAACGCCGACAATGTGAGTCAGGCAATGCGCTGCCCTCATAAGCGGGCATGATGAAACCTGCCTAGACCGAAGTATATATCATGCGCAGCTGGTGAATGGGTGAATTAGCTCAGGGTGGGTACTTCACCTCCTTCTCCCCCTTTTCTTCCTCTCGTGTCTGTATCCTGTACCACCCCACTAGGCTGCTGTCCTGTCACCAAACCAATACTGCCTCTTACCCAACCGGCATCGCTCCACGACCCCTATCCCTATGTGTAGTTTGAATTTGAAAACCGTCACGACACGTTCACCTACCTTTATCGCATTAACACTTATTGTTCACACACAGTGCCTGTATTCTCTTTCAGGCAGACGATAATCTGCCTGTTCAAGGAAGCTGTGTAAACATTTATAAATATGCGGTTCCTCGGAAATCTCCATTCAATTTCGGTCTGAACCGAAAGTGTTTAAGGCTAATTTGGAGCTCATCAGCATCCAACTCAAATGTTTTAGAAGCATGTTGAGTCCGTTCGGTGTTCTTCTGTACCTACTCTTGTCTTCGTCCAAATGGGCCACGCACTCAGCTTTGCGAAATGTGTTTTTGGGTTGCCACTTCGTTAATTAGCGTCACATATTCGGCGGACATCAGGATGCAAATCTTTGCAGGTTCATCGCCTCGGAATTTATTTTAGGTGTGGCGTCCATCATTCCGCTCAACAGCATCAGCCAAATCTTGCCATGTGATTTCCACTTTTAGCGTCTATGCGTGTAATCGGAGACTTCAGTGTGTTTACGTCAGACAACTAGCTTGATTAGAAATGGAGGAGTGGTCCAATGGATACTGGAATCAAGGTAGTGATTGAAATCACCGGATCGGGAGAACTCATTGTTCTGCTAACATAGTATCAACCAGTGTGTCACAGCACTTACTTAATGCTCTTAGAGGATGGCAACCTACCGTGCTGGCGAGTGGCGATCCACATCGCAGTCAGCTAACACCCGTAGTGCCCTCTACAAGGATGCAGCCATATCCCTAATCAACTTAAGTGAACTTGCACACAGCCAATAACAAGAGAATAAACATTGTGAGTTGCCGGGCAAGTAAGCAAGCATGTTATCGTGGTAAAGCGCTAAACTGGGTCGGGCAAGTTTTTGTGAAGCATGCGATAGGTACCAGTGAACCTAGACCCATCTATTAACCACCCAGACACATACTACCCCCTTTGCTAGAAGTAAACCATCTGGTTAACGGGATGATTCAAGATAAAGTTGCACAAGTATCAAAGCCACCGTAAGCCTCTGCGATGGTGCTGATAAGGACTATCAACCGTAGCACGCGATTGTGCATTGGCGCCGTAATTAAGGAGGATGCATGCATTCCCCTTAGCCCCACATACACAAATCGCTAGAATCGTCAGTTGGGGTTGCATAGTTCTCCCCCTTGTTTTGAATTCAGGATAACAGAATGCGGGAGTGGCAGAGGTGAACAGAGGAGAGCCTGTATTTGCATTGCCATGTGTGCCGCATGAATTTTGGCCAATGCGTGTTGCGGTGACATCCCTCCAACGCTTGATGCAGCCAGCATAAATAGGTTTATTGCTAAAGAATAGTATGATCTGTCTCAATGAGGTTCTCGTCTTTGCCAATAGATATATGGAGGCAGAATTGACCTGAAGTCCAAAGAAATGCCAATTTTGCAGTGATTTGTTACCTCTCCGGGGTATGGACTTGTTAGAAGTGATGACAGCCGCCGAGTACCAGAAACATGACTATTACCGTCCAAGAGGCAAAGTTCGGCAATTTTTTGCGTTTGACAAATTATCGCTATAAAATAATCTTCTTTGCTGCCACTACACATTGCTCAGCAGCCTATAGAACATGTCAGCATCAATCACATCAGTTCTGATCGACTATCGGGAAGGCGAGTGTTGACACTGCAGACGGTTCCATTTTGCAAAGGTGATGCTACATTCATCGAACTGCTCTTTCTTCACCCGTCCCTTCTTCTCCTCACTCTCATCTCCAACCTTTGCAGCTGCTGTGTGCACTGGTACATCCACCTCCACTCCACCGGCACAGCACGCGATGCGTGCCATAGAATGCCATGAAGAAATGTTTGGTGTACTCCTCCCTTCCAGAAATAACTCCTTTTTGACTCGAAACCTAACATTTTCTGCCAAAGATGTCTTTTAAACACAGGAGAAATTCGATCGACGAATAAAGGTAAGAGTTTTTGATACATTTCAGGAGTGCAATCACTTCTGCATCCAAAGTCAAGATGACGTTACCTGCCTTGCACTCAGAGTATTCTAGTCGCCGTAGACTGCAGGTAGGAGTGCGATTTCTGTGAAGCAAGAAAGAGGCTTACAGGTGGTAAAAGGAGGGTGTCTCTCGATGCCAACAATGCTGCAGAGTGTGCACTGCGTTCGAAAGAAGAACACATGTAAACTTGTGGCTTCGCATGCAAACACTCCCAACTGTCTCACATGAGTCAGAAAAAGCGCTGCAATAAGCAATTTCAGGAATAATGTCTCTCGAGATGGCGAGTTAGTACACAAATTCAGGCCGATTTACCCACTTCAGCTGCACTGCAATGATCATCACCTTTGAGGTAAGGAGTTAGTCTGCGTGATAAACGTTTTGTCACCTAGTCAACGACTTGTCCACATCACACTATTCCGTTTTTAACCATTAATCTACGACTCGGCAAAGGTGCATCATCAATCAGATACAAGATTGAGGTTTGTGCACTAATGACTGAAGGGCAACTACCCGCTATCGCAGAAATCCCTTGGCCCTAACCTATTCGTTCAAAGGAATTTAAGGCGCCGCATCTTTTACAATACTTTGCTAATCATGACTGCCGGTTTCGGTTTTGGTCACATAGGTGGTCATATTCTCTAAATCGCATGGCCTGATCTCCGAGCCATGCCAACAGCCCTGTTCCCTTCGTCTATCATATATATATATATATATATATATATATATATATGATTGCTAGACAGCGCACAATTGAAGGTAAGCGAGGCAAGGTGTAATGGCGTAGGAAAGGTGAGGTGATGCGAGCAGTTCATTACTACCTCGACCATGTCAAAAGCGAGTTGCAATGCTTCCTGAAAGTGAATAAGGTGTCCCAATGTCAAGAAAGCAAATTAACATTTGTCGTTTGATGTCGGTTGAAGCATTTTACTTGGCGGCCAGAAATATTAAGCACAATCGTATCCTTTGCTCATAGTCCATGCATAGGTCAAGGAAGTTTTCATACGCTGGGATTGCGCATCCATAATCTGTGGTTTCGCTTCTTCACGAGTGAAGAGTCGTGTTTTCGGAGCAACGCAGGCACTCTGGTGCAAACCAAAGCGCACACCCAATCTGGTAGCCACATGGATAAAGGTGCTCTTCGGAGCGTTACAACTAGCAGCAAAACCAAGTGAGCTGTAGCACACAGAGGCGTTCTCTCGGATGGGCACAGCCAGCGATCTGTAGTGATGTTATCTTCAGTTTGATGCAAACAAAATGCTAATGTTTCAAGCCATTTGTGTGCCTGCCCCTCAGCAATGCCAACTAGACTTAGCTGATGTAAGAGGAGTAAGACCACCGATGACCTGTCAGTCGACCCATCCCGAATAATTTTGACCACCAGTCACACAATCCTCCCTCATTCCCACC